>PISX010011977.1:0-62624 GCA_004024625.1 Mellivora capensis | reverse complement strand
GACTCTGTTTGGCGGGGGGTGGGGGGGCTTTTATTCCAGGGCTGCTGGTTTCTAATCTAATCAATAAACATCTTGACTAGACAGGACCTAGCCTGGTAAGGCACAGGGGAATTCTGTTTGGGGAGGACCTTTGTTTCCTTAATGACTGTTGTGCTCAGGAACCTGGGACAGGCAATCTTGCATTCACTATTTTATTTTACACTTTAAAATTATACATTTCTTTTCCAGAAAAATATCCAGTCAATCTATTTCTTCTATTCCTAGACTTCCCTGGCATACAATCAAATCTTTAATCGTTTAGCCCCTGTTAGTCTTTTATAAATGAACTAACTTCTGACTTTATTACTTTCCCTTCCAAGTTAAAGCATTCAAGCTTTCCTTGTCAGGTTGGACTGGGTTATGCTGCAGTCACAAATGACCTCCAAATCGCAGACACTTGTAACCAGAAAACTACATGTGGATCATGGGTAGGCTGTGGTCCTTCTCCACATGTTTTTTTTTCTGGGTTTGGCAGAGTTGCCTGCCTCTGGAACACTGCCAGACTCCTGGCAGAGGGGAAAGAGGACGTGGTGAACCATAATGATGGCTCCTAAGTTTCTGTCACTTCTAATCACATTTCACTGGCAATAGCAAGTCACATGGCTAAACCTTATCAGTGGGCTAGAAATGGTATAATGCTCCCCAGGAAGGGGCACCGAATATTTGTGAACAATAACAGAGTTTACTGAAAGGGCTGTCCCTACCAAGGCACATAGGGTACACATGCCCATGCCTGCTTATCTGTGTTCTATACATGCACTGCCCAACCTAGAGCTTAGAGCCATTCCCCTCCATGCCTTGACCCCAAATCTTAGATTGCCCCATGTGGTTGGAGACTATGCCTTCCCTTATTGCCCCAGTCACATTCATGTTTATGGTGTCCTCCCATGCTGGACCTCCATCTTGCCCAACCTTTTTTTTTTTCCCCTCAACAACTTTTGTTGATATTTGGCTATTATTTCAAAGTTCACTGTCACCACATCCCAAACCTTACAGTACCACAGACAATATGCCTTCCTTCTGTTTCTTAGAGGAAACAGAGGTCTATAAGTACAAATTCTTCTAAGAATTGTAATCCCCCCAATTTCTTTTCTTTTCCATAGTGCTTATGTATCATCATAGATATACTTAATTTGTCTTGTTTATTTTCTCTCTGCTTCTCTTTCCTTTTCCTTTAGGCTTACCTATACTGCAACACCATTCTTTCTGCCTCTCCTATCCTAAAAGTAGGAGTCATCTTTTCCCTCTAAATGCTTACATTCTGCCCATTTCCTGTGGCTGCACTGCTCCATTTACTCCTGCTCTCTTAAAATGGAATCTTTTCCCCTTCATTGACTTTTTCCACTTGTTCTGTGTACTGTTGACTATTAATCAACATGGGCCTTAGGAGCACCATTGACTGCCCCACACAGTGGAAAATTTGGTATAACTTTTAACTCCACCAAAACTTACCTACTAATAGCCTACTGTTGACCTTACCGATAGCAAAGATAGTCAATTAACACATATTTTGCATGTTATATGTGCCATATACTGTATTCTTAAGATAAAGTAAGCTCAAGAAAAGAAAATGTCAATGAAACCACAAGGAAGAGAAAATATATTTACAGTATTATATTGTAAAGAAAAAAATCTGTGTGTAAGTGAGTCTACATTGTTCAAACCAGTGTTGTTCAAAGGTCGACCGTACTTTCTCTAGCTGTCCCTAGGGACACATTGGGACCTTTCATATCTTACTGCCATTTCTTGGAAGGGCTCCCTCTACCTGGTTGGCTTGCTGAGCAACTTCTGGGGCAGGCATGGAAGTTCTCAAGTCATCATGCCAGGTTTGAGGCAACACTGTTTGGTGTTGGGTATCTTAATTTATATTCTTGAGCCACTTCTTTATCTGTCAAAAGTAGAATAATTATTCTCCATATACAGAGTAGTTACAGAGTTAGTATACAGAGTAGAAAGTTATATGAAATGCATCGCAACTAGGAGGTACTCAGTAAATAACTGTTAATATTATTACCTTAAGTATCTGTCTCTGCTCACATGTCATCTGCTGTGCAAGGTCAACTCTGAGTGGTGTTTTCTACATTCAGTGTACTCTATTCTTTAAATCAATTATTATTCTGATTCTAAACCAGTGGAACTTCTCAGGAAGTTTTCACTCTTTCATAGGAAAGGCTCTCATTTTTTCCAGCTTTGCCAGTGTTCCCTTATTCCTTTTTATATACCAGTATTCTTGTGTTGGGACTATAAAAATGTTTTGTTGAAAGAGTAGATAATTCCCAGTTTTGTGAAAGCTGTGGTTCTACAAAACACATATGCACAAAACCCATATTAATATTCCCTTTTTTTCTGGTCCTGAGGCTAAGGAACATATCCTAGAGTAACAAATAGTATTATGATAGACAAATTTTTCTGGAAATTGTAATTTTCAGAATTTTCCATATAACTATTTAACCTGCAGATTTAAATGTAGGTGTCAGGGGAATTCTGTGACATTAGAAGAAAAGTAGGGGATATAGAAGTAAAGATCAGAGGTCCTATTTCAAATTGAATTTCCACAAATGATTTAAAGAAATCATTAAAAAAAATAGGTCAAACAGCAGAGAAATAGAATCATAGGCTGCTGAGAAGGTCCATGGCTAACATTTATAGGACAGGGCAAGAGATCAAACGGAGGCTCCAGCTACATTTTTGTCTCCCTTGACTCCATGCTGTACCTTGAGAACTCACCCGTAGTGTCATCCTAAATTCCTCCCTGAGTGGGCAAGGCCATGTCTAGTGGAAAGTTCAATGGTTCTGGTTATTGTGATCTAAAGGTGGCTCTATCGTTAATAATAATTCTTCTATTGTTTAGGGAAGTGCTAACCACATGGCCTGATCCAGAGCATTTTCTATTTTGGAAGGTGAGATGGGATGGGGCTTGTAAAATAGTTGAAACTCTAATTCAGTGTTACCTAATGTGTGAGTCATCAGCTCCTGGGTAGCTTTGGAGTTAGGATAGGGGTTGGCAAATATAAATGGTTTTATAGCATTTTCTGTAGACAATAGACATGTCAAACTCCTCAACAAACACTTTACCAAAGGTATATTGGGTTGAATAAAATGCAACCTTATTTTAAGGTGTTTTAATATTGATGATGCTTTTTTATTATTTTGTACATTTTTCAATCCATGAATACCAAAGGAGAGCTACCATTATGTGATTGTCTTATTACTACATATTTTTTTAATTCTAGAAAATGGATCAATCTACAAAATAACCAAAAACAAACCCATTGAGAAAAATCAATTTAGTAGTTTTTTTGTTTTGTTTTGTTTTTAAGATTTTATTTATTGGGACGCCTGGGTGGCTCAGTTGGTTAAGCGGCTGCCTTTGGCTCAGGTCACGATCCCAGCATCCTGGGATTGAGTCCCACTTCGGGCTCCTTGCTCGGCAGGGAGCCTGCTTCTCCCTCTGCCTCTGCCTGCCACTCTGTCTGCCTGTGCTCGCTCGCTCTCTCTCCCTCTCTTTCTGACAAATAAATAAATTTAAAAAAAGATTTTATTTATTTATTTGACAGACAGAGATCACAAGTAGGCAGAGAGGTAGGAAGAGAGAGAGAGGAGGAAGCAGGCTCCCCGCCGAGCAGAGATCCCGATGTGGGGCTCGATCCTAGGACCCTGGGATCATGACCCGAGCTGAAGGCAGAGGCTTTAACCCACTGAGCCACCCAGGTGACCCCCCCCCTTTTTAAAAAGATTTTATTTATTTATTTGACAGACAGAGAGAATTTAGTAGTTTTTAAAAAGAATTTAATTAATTGATTAATTAATTAATGCTCTCAGGGCTGAACAGGGCTCTCAGGGCTCTCAGGGCTGAACAAGTGCAATCTTGTGTTGTCAGTTAAACTTTTGGGATGGGGAACTAGCCTAAAGTTTTTACTTGACAGAGGAGGATTTTATTTGATTCCTCAGTGATTTAGGTAAAAAAATGTTAAATGCTTCCAGGCTACTTTGAGAGTGAGGTTTCAATACAGGGGTGGGTAAGATGTGGGGAAATAGGCCAACATAATTTAGTTCTCATTTGTGTCCAATAATTAAGAGAGGATATGAATCATTTTCTACTCTAGTTAAATCCACAGTGTCCTCCATTATATCCTAGATCAATGTATTGGGGAAGGTTCTGATAGGAAGCAGATGTCATACTCCAGTTGACAGTAATTACAGAAGTGTGGGCAGGATAAAGGAAAATCAAGGTGGTTTGGTACCCTAGAGATAGGCCTGAAGGGGAAGAGGAAGTAAGAGTTACTGGAATCTGAGGAGAGGGTGGTATGGAGGCCAGTGGCAGAAGCTACGGGCTTTAGGAGAGGAATTTTGTAGTAAAGAGGTCAGGAGAAGAACTAGGAGAAGAACTAGCCTGAGAATTCTCCCTTCTGCCCTCTACATCTCCCTTGGAACACTTCCATGAGAAGAGGAGGGTAAGGGAGCCAGGACACAAAGTGAAGTGGGAAAGGATGGAGTGGCTCTGGATTTATGAGTAGAAGATAGAACAACCAACAACACCAGATAACATATCAACTATCTGTCTTCCAGACAGACAGGGTAGTAAAGGGAATTGGGTTCTGTATATAAAAATACAGCTCTTGGTGATTTAATCCAGACTGTTTGGCTAAATCCTTCAAGTTCTCGGATTCTTAGTTTTATTTTTGTGAAATGTAAAAAGAAGACCTCCTTTTCCAGGTTGTTTTCAGGTTTCAGACCTGTTAGGTAGATAAGTATACAGCAAAATCACAATTTGCTAAAGACTTTAGGGAAGTAAAGAACCTTAGAACTTAGTCATCTACCATCTTGCTCTTGCCTGTCAACTACTAAGTGTTCTGTACGTGCTCTGTGTGAAATTTATATTCTAGGCAGTCTGTAAACTAGCTGGGAGTTATTGTAGGGAGATATCGAATGCTCATTGTACTCTATGAGCATTGACTATAGTCTGATCTCAGTATGTCTTACACATTTTACGATTTATCAGTTTATTTTGGTGCTGATGTGTCTAATAAAATACAAATTTATTGAAGAGTGGTATGAAGTCTTGATATCTTGTTGGGTTTTTGTTTTTCTTTTGTTTTGTTTTTAATTATGGTGCTACATTTTCTCTATCAAAGGAATACTAAAAACGTGATCTTGTGGGGTCAGGTCAAGAGAAACTTTTCTGTGATTCTAAAAGGAATCTTGTACTTAAAAATACTTAGGAACCAATAGTATATTTTGGCCTTGTGTATCACCTTGGTTTATATTTTATAAAGAAATTTTAGGCCTTAGAAATTGGTTTTCAAGGCCATCCCATTTATCATTTATACCTAGGACTAAAATAATAAGATACCTAGGACTAAACCTAACCAAAGAAGTGAAATACCTATACTAAGAAAGCTATAAAACACTGATGAAAGAAATAAAAGATGACACAAAAAATGGGAAGATATTCCATGCTCATGGTTTGGAAGAAAAAATGTTGTTAAAATGTCTATGTTACCCAAAGCAACCTACACATTTAATGCAATCCCTATCAAAATACCAACAGCATTTTTCACAGAACTAAAACAATCTTTAAAATTTTTTTAAAGATTTTATTTATTTATTTGATGGAGAGAGAGAGAGAGAGTGAGCACAAGCAGGGAGAGCTGCAGGCAGAGGGAGAGGGAGAAGCAGGCTCCCCACTGACAGGGAGCCTGCTGTGGGGCTTGACCACAGGACCCTGGAATCATGACCCCAGCTGAAGGCAGATGCTTAGCCGACTGAGCCACCCAGGTGCCCCTCAGTCTTAAAATTTATAAGGAACCACAAAATATCCCAAAGAGCAAAAACAACCTTGAAAAAGAAAAGCAAAACTGAAGGCATCGCAATTCTGGACTTCAAGTTATATTTCAAGGCTGTAGTAGTCAAAACAGTATGGGATTGGCACAAACATAGACACATAGATCAATATAGAAGAGAAAATCCAGAAATAAACTCACAACTATATGGTCAATTAATCTTCAACAAAACAAAATATTCAATGGGAAAAGTATAGTCTTTTCAACAAATGGTGTTGGGAAAACTGGACAGTAGCATGCAAAAGAAACTGGACCACTTTCTTACACCACACACAAAAATAAAATCAAAATGGATTAAAGACCTAAATATGAGATGTGAAAGCATAAAAATCCTAGAAGAGAACACCAGTAGTAATTTCTTTGACATAGGCCATAGCAACTTCTTTCAAGATTGGTCTCCTGAGGCAAGGGAAACAAAAGCAAAAATAAACTATTGGGACTACATAAAAATGAAAAGCTTCTGCACAGTGAAGGAAGTAATAAACCAAGGGCAACCTATGGAATGAGAGAAGGTATCTGCAAATGATGTATCCATTAAAGGGGTTAGTACCCAAGATATGTAAAGAACTTATACAACTCAATACCCCAAAACCAAATAATCCAATTAAAAATGGGCAGAAGATATTAAAAGATGTTTCTCCAAAGAAAACATCCAGATGGCCAAAAGATACATGGAAAGGTATTCATCATTACTTATCATCAGGGAAATGCAAATCAAAACCACAATGAGATACCACTTCACACCTGTCAGAATGGCTAAAATCAACAACACAAGAAATAACAGGTGTTGGCAAGGATATGGAGAAAAAGGAACACTCATACACTATTGGTGAGTAGGCAAACTGGTACAGCTACTGTGGATAACAGTATGGACATTCCTCAACAAGTTAAAAATAGGAACTACTCTATGATCTAGCAATCACGCTACTGAGTATTCACCCAAAGAATACAAGAACTCAAAGGGATACATACACTCCTATGTCTAAAGCAGCATTATTCATAATAGCCAAGATATAGAAGCAGCCCAACTATCCATAGATTGATGAATGGATAAGGAAGATGTGGTATGTATACAATGGAATACTATTCAGCCATGAAAAAGAATGACATCTTGCCATTTGCAATGACATGGATGGAGTTAGAGAGTATTATGCTAAGTGAGAGAGAAAGACAAATACCATGTGATTTCACTTATATGTGGAATTTAAGCAGCAAGGGAAAAAATGAGAGAGATGGAGAGACAAAGCAGGAAAGAAATTCTTTTTAAAAAAATTATTATGTTAGTCACCATACAGTACACCATTGGTTTTTGATGTAGTGCTCCAAGATTCATTGTTTATGTTTAACACCCAGTGCTCCATGCAATACGTGTCCCCCTTAATACCTACCACTGGGCCAAAGAACAATTTGATGGTTACCAGAGGGGAAGTGGATGGGAGGATGGAGTAAGTAGACGTTAGGGGTTAAGGAGTACATTGGTCATGATGAGCACAGGGTGATGTAGGGAAGTGTTGAATTACTATATTACACACCTGAAATAACACTGTATGTTAGTTAACTGGAATTAAAATAAAAACTCACACTAAAAAACAAAGAAGAAAAAATGGTTTCTGAGGACAAGTCTTTCCCTATACTGCATAACAAATCTGAGGGCAATACTGGTACCAGTTCAATGATGCCTTTAAAATAGAGAGTTTTCCCTTTCAAACTCTCAGTGCAGAAAATAAAAAGGAAAAAAAGGTAATGATCCAATAGAGGAGTGGGGATGAAATGTGGAAAAAGTATATTTAATCCTGAATATAAGTCATTCATGTTTAGCAAAAATAAGAGAGGCTATGTCAGCTCCTTGCCCTTCTGTCAGTGTCTCTGGTTTGACTATGTATCTCTGGTATGACCCAGCTCTTCTTGTTAATCTCGTCTACAGGCAGAATATGATTAGAAGAGCACATCTTGTGGATCCAGGCAAACCCGATTTCACATCCTGGATCTCCAAGTATCAGGTAGGTAAATTTGGATAATTCTAACTGGTGTAATGTAAAAAAGATCCAGATTGCAAAGTTATTTTGAGTTTCAAAAAGACAGATTGATGTTGTGTGGAATGAAAAAAATTTCCTTCTCAGGTGCTATGGTTCTAAAGAATGCTCATGACTTTAGTGTTTAGAATCTCAGGGCTGGAATGACCCCGGTAATCTCTAACTTCCTTTCAAAGATGGAAGCCCAGAGAGGTTATAGGACATGCCTATGGTCATAGAAGAAGTTAGTGGTATAATTCAGACTGGAATTCCATCTTTTCCAGAAAGTGACGTTTGTCAATGACAAAATAGGAGGAGGAATCAAATTGAACCGATTACAGGTTTGAGAATCTACCTAGTGGTATCCATTGAGCTGATGATGAGACTCAAAGGTGAAGTCAACACAACCAGGAAGGTGGCAATCCAGTAGAAGGAGAATATAACCACATCACAAGTCTAACGATGATCCAACACAAAATACATATACACTGAGCTGTCTGTCCAGATAAAGGAGAAATTAGGTCTGAGGTAGAAGACAGTGAAATCTACATAGTAGTTAATAAAAAGATATCCTTCCAGCTCTTCCCATCTGCCCCCTTATTTATTAATAGAGCAGATATTTCCTTATCCACATCTATGTATCAGATGCTTTCTTAGCAGTTGAGGAGAAACTAAAGTACAGGTTCCCCTGTTATCTCAAAGTAGAGCATTCCTATGAAACATTTGATAGGCCGAAATGACATAAAATGAAGAAGCAGTTATCATGAATTTACATGGAAAATGTGAGTTTTCTCAGACCCCAAAATAACCTCTTAGGCCCTTCTGATACCTAAGGACACATCCTGTTAATGAATGCACACGGATGCTCATAGACGTTGTTCAAGGCTACGGCCCCTTGACGCTGAGTGTAGTTCTGGGGAAGGAACGCCTCGGTGACCTCCTTGCTGTTCCATCCACCGTGCCTCTGTTCTGGCCAGCTGCAAACTAAATGCTGAACGCTATTTTCGCTTCTCGCCTTTTCCCCCCAAAGAAAAAAATCCTCTTTGGATTTCTTTCAGGTAGCGAAAACAGGTACTATTGTGGGTCTTTTGTAAAAGCAAGGTGGCATACCATGAACTTTAGAAAAGCAGTGGATACTTGGATGCCTAAAAACTTTGTAATTAATGATATGAGAGAGATCTGCTGCAGAGGGGCTGCTGCAATGATGATTTCCCCAAGAACGAACCAAGTGCAGAAGACCCCCTAATTGTCAGGATAGCAGGTAAGGTCCTGGTCCTAGGTGTCAGTGGGGCACCTGGCTGGACCTCTGAGGCTATCCTTCAGCAGGTGCACTAACACTTTAAGGAGCTGGAAAGACGCAGTTCCTCCTTGGTCTGCGCTCCTCCTCCGCCCAGCCAAGGTCTGGCATTGTGGGCCACGCCCCTGCACGCTGGTTGGTCCTCACAGACATGATGAAACTTCCCGCAAGCATTACAGGAGTGAGGCCCCTATAAAGTCGCAGGAAGCCCGCCGCCCCGCCCGCTATCTGCAGCCCCTACCTGGCGGTTCCCTCCGGTTCTCTGCATCCGAGCCCAGGTAAGCCGGGCTCTACCGCCCAGCGCAGCGCCCTCCCAGCGTGCCCCGGGGCCGCCCCTGGAGGGGAAGTGGGAGGGAAAGAGAGAGGAGGAGGTGACGCTGCAGCCTCGCTTGCACACCGGAGGGCAGAAGCGGATGCTGGCGCCAGCCCGCGCTGCGGCTCCAGCCGGTAAAGGGGGTGCGGCCGATTGTTGCGCACCTGGGAGCTAGCTGGGAGGACAGACTAGGGTCTAGGTCTTCGGAGGGAGGGATCGAGTGAAAGACGGAGGGGAGGCCGGGCTGCGGCCCACAATTTTTTTTTATTATATTGCGTGGAAGCCTGTGGAAATTTTCGCAGTCCGGGCGCTCTGCGGTGGACCCGCCAGAGGGTGCACGTGGCTGGAGCGCAGTTGGAGTTTCGGGCAGTCTTGGTCCGGGTCTCCCAACTGTCGGTCAAAGCCTAAGGGTGTGCACTTAGCCCCTCACCTCTGGCTTCCCACACCTTTTGGCTCCCCTCTCCTTTCCCCGTCCCCCTACCCCAGCCTGCAAGATTCAACAAGTGACTTGATGAACCAACCCCACCTAGGAGAGATCTGTTCAGGGCGACGGGCGGAGCGGTATGGAAAAAAGCAAAAGAACTAACATTTTTTTCTCAATGGTATCTATTCTGTAGGGCTGGTTTCAGATTAATGTTACTATTTTGAAGAAAAAGACAGTTTTCTGCTGGGCCCTTGGCCCACATTATTCCTTCACGGGCCATTGTCCTGGGTGCCTTGACTTAACAATTTGAAAGCACTCATAACTCTTTTTTTCATTGATTGACCGCATTACTGTAAGATAAATTAAAAGTAACTTAAGTCTTGAACTTGTGCAGGAGTTGGTTGCTGATACCTTAATGTAAAATAAAACAATATAGTGAAGTTTTTAGTTGGTGATGGTAGCATGGAAATCAAATGCACGGAAGCAGCACTGTCCAATTCAGTCCACATGTAACTATAGAGAACTTGAAATGCTGACTCGTCGGAATTAAGGTGTGTAAGTGTAAAACACACCAGATGTTGACGACTTAATAAAGGCAATGTAAAGTATCTTGTCAATAATTTTTATACTGATTATGTTGAAATACCTTTTTTGGTGCATTGTGTTAAAATATATTTAAAGTTATCTTTCCTTTTTCTCTTTACTTTTTTAATGGGCCTACTGGTATTTTTACAATTCCATATTAACTTACATTTCTGGACAGCACTGTTCTAAAAGTTTATGAGGAAGTGCAGAAAATTACAGGGGACAGGTAATAGCAGTAGGAAAAAGCATTGCAAGTAGGACCTTTGCAAGTAAGCCCAAGTCCAACAAAAATAGGTAATATTTTAATGTGCTTTTTCCTGTGGGAAAGTTAAGTGTGCTTCATTAATGTGCGCTTCCCTTCTTTCCCCTCTGTTTTAGTGCTTAGTGTGTGTTCCTTATGCAGGCTTAATAATGGGATTTGCTAAGTGGCATTAGGAAGACTGGTAAATGATTCTCTAATGACCTCTTGTGATTTTCAAAGCAATTTCTCAGCCCATTTTTTAACTGGTATAGAAGAAAAGATATATGGCTTATCAGTAGTCATCTCACTTAAATCTAAGTGAATTTCTCAAATATCTTATTAGAGCCTATTTGGCAAAGTGCATGGAAGGGACTGCATAGGACATTTCCAAGTTGTTTGAGTCACTATTAATTTTTGTTAGTTTGATGTGGTCTCATTAGAAAGCTAAACAAAGCTTTGGTTCATTTAGATGCAAACGCCCTGAGAGGATTGCCCAAAGTGACTGATGTAACTTGAATATATGGATATATTTTCTCGAGAATTTTTGTCCCAAATTAGGTTTGCTGCAAATTTGCAGTAAAGATACCCAAATAAGTTTTCTAAGTGTGAGATATTTTGGTAAAATAACTGTTTTGAGCTGGCAGCAGCCAAATAAAATGGCCCTTTATTTCATAGTTGAGAATATGAAATTGCAAGGAAACGTCTGTAGGAATTGTTTGTTTCTTGGCCTTAGGGATTGCCAAGTTGTTTTTCAGAGATGTTGGTGTTTATGTCCTACCTGCTTTGCTTTCCTATGAACCAAGACAACTTTAAGACAAAATATTTGAGAACATTTGTGTCATTTAGGACATTTGGATGGTGAACATTACGTATTTCTGTCAACTTAAAATGCTTTTTGTTATACAGCCATGATATCTGATATCAGACAACATGCCTTTCTTTTTTCTCTTTAGAATTTCTTTCATCTCGTTTGAGTAAGTCACTTAGAGGTAAGCAAGAAATTGTGAAATGCTTATAATGGTTGTATATCTTAACATAACACTTGAGCAATATGTATGATCTTTTTTACCCGCTAGACTCGATGTGCAGTTGGTATAGGTAAAGATAGGACGTTTAATTGTCAAAGAGACCCGAGAGGGGACAGTATTAATAATTTGGGTGGGAAGTCTCTTGGATTTTTGAGGGCTTCTGAGGTTCTGAGATGGAGAGAGTGGGACGGGGATCTCTCACTAGGTTGGAGCCAGCCTGCATATGTATCTGTCCTTTGGAAGTAAACCTCGAGTGTGGCCTGGCTCCCCCAAGCTCTAGCTGACCAAATCCCAAGGTGAGAGAGATGCAGGCATTGACGGGGTGCCAGACTGCTACTGCTGGATGGAAAGATCATGCATCTTTTCTGAATACTTGTATGTAAATTAAATCATTCTCAACTCCTCTGTGCCTGCCAACCTAATGGAAAATTGCTGTAGACGAGATAGTTTAAATGTCAGTCTTTGAAGTGGTTTATACCGGTTTTTGGAATCAAGATTTAATACAGACTTGCACTGGGTATTGAATATTTAACTGGCCTGCTCTTTTCTCCATAGAAAGCCCGTAGCTGCATTGCACCATGTGTGGGATTTGGGCCCTCTTTGGCAGTGATGACTGCCTTTCTGTGCAGTGCCTGAGTGCTATGAAGATTGCACACAGGGGTCCAGATGCATTTCGTTTTGAGAATGTTAATGGATACACCAACTGCTGCTTTGGATTTCATCGGTTGGCAGTGGTTGACCAGCTGTTTGGAATGCAGCCAATTCGAGTAAAGAAATATCCTTATCTGTGGCTCTGTTACAATGGTGAAATCTACAACCACAAGAAGGTAAATAAAACAAAACCAGAAGGTATCTGGATGTGATTAAATCTCAGAGCTAGTTGGTTATAATTTTTATGTACTTCATGTAAAGCTTTTTACTTCTCCAACAATTTCCATGTTCATTATCTCATTTGCTCCAATTATAAAGATGATGCACTGAGACCCAAGAGGTCAAATGAGTTGGACACACACACACACAAATGGGGATTACAATTCTTTAACTCTCAGCACTTTTTTTTCCTATTATGAATTTGAATATTAATCAGAGCCCGTGTTTGGTGCTGGGGATACAATAGTAGGTATGAGAGGTAGTTCTGCACTCTGATGGAGCTTATTCCATTAAAAAGCAAAGAAAAAAAATCCCTGTACCTATGATTGATATTCTGAAAATATGGATGATAGGGGAGATCCAGTGATCAGAGAAGACCTCTGGAGGAACTGCCACCTGAATCGATACCTGATGCACCATGATCAACTAGGGGGGCTGGGAGGAACTTCTCATGCAGAGGGAATAGCATGTATAGAAGTCTGAGGAAGGAAGCAGCCCTGGGATTGTCAGATGTGAACAAGGGGTAAGGTGGGCAAGGTGGGGTTGGGAGGGTGGACAGGACCTGATCAAGCAGGACTTGGGAAGGAGTTAGAATATCATTCTAAGAGCTGTGCGATGGAAGGATTTTAGGGCAGGTATAGAGTTCAGTAGTTGAGAGGTCATCATCCTTGTAGCTTTTATATGAGGCTTCCCTTAATGATATTTATTACATCTACGTACTGCACTTAAACAGAACAGCAAGACAGAAGGGTGGCCAGAGGAAACAGTGCGGGAAGTGATTTTCTAGCAGCATTAAAATTGGAACAGTTTCTAATCTGGGGAAAGCTTACTCAGGATGAGAGTGGTAAGAGGGGTGAAATTCTGACCCCAGGAAGCCACATTGGCTAAGAGCTTTCCAATCTGGAATTATTTGGCTAGTGTTTCATACATCTTTTAAATCTAAAATTTCCAAGTAATTTTTTGTTTGCCACCCTCCTCCCCAGCTTTTATTTTTGAGAACTTCAAACATTTATTAAAAACAAAAAACCCCAAAAGTGAGAACCTAGATTGTATAACTATTAATGTTTTGCCCTATTTGACTTTTCTCTTTCTGTATATATACACCTAGGCATTAATTTTTTGGCTGAATCATGTTAGTATGCTACAGATATTGTGATACTTTATTCCTAAATATATAAGCACTTATCTCTTCAAAATTAGGGCATTCCTCTACCTAACACCAATACTGTTAAACCTAAGAATCAATAATATCATTTAATACTCAGTTCATATTAAATTACTGCGAGTTGGCCAAGAATATATATTTTTTAAATTTTTTATTTTTTTGGCAAGGGAGAATGGAGGAAGGGCAGAGGCAATGGGAGAGAGAGAATCTTAAGCAGATTCCTTGCCCAGCAAGGAACCCCACATGAGGCTTGATCTCTCACAACCCTGACATCACAACCTGAACCAAAATCAAGAGTCTAGATGCTTAACCCACTGAGCCACCCAAACACCTCTGCCAAGAACATCTTTATGGTTGCTTTGTTTTGTTTGAAGCCAAACATCGTTCACACTGTTTCTTGGTATTTTTTGAGTCTTGTTATGTCATGTCAATCATTCACAGATAAGGATTTACATTCTAATCACCCTTTGGATGTTTTTATCTCTGGATGATGGCTTTTGCCATTGTTGTCTGCTTATAGGAATAATCTACTCTTTTTTTTTAAGATTTTATTTATTTATTTGAGAAAGAGAATGAGAGAGAGAGAGAGCACAAGATGTGGGAGGGTTAGAGGGAGAAGCAGACTCCCCACTGAGCAGGGAGCCCGATGTGGGACTCGATCCCAGGACCCCAGGATCATGACCTGAGCTGAAGATAGTTGCTTGACCAACTGAGCCACCCAGGCGCCCAGAATACTCGACTCTTAATAGGTTTCTCATTAGAGAAGTTTTTATAGTTAACTCAGCAGATTGCTTTCATACATTTCTTAAGAGCATATTATACACAGGCATCATTTTTCTAGGTGCTTGGAGATGAAATGGTGAACAGGAAAAGTAAGAATGGATTTCACATCAGTGAGAGTGCAGGAAGGAACAGTTAAGACTTCTTTCTTACTAAGCCAAGTTAGTACCATATACATAAGAATGCTGGGTTGGGTTATGGCACTATTAACCTTTCACCTTAAATGACATAGGAAATACCTTGTTTAACTTGAACAACAATTCTGCTCTTATGTATTTTATTTAGAAGTTAGAAAATGGTATTTCAGAAGTATTTTTATTCTAAATTCATCAACTACATTGCATTTTCAAAAGCATAGACATTCCATTGCTTCTACCAGTCATCTAAATGTGTGCAGCGTGAGCAGCCAGAAATTTGATGAAAGAGGAGGATGGCCATTTTCAGTTTATGTGAAGTCTGCTGCAACGGAAACTCCAAAGCCCTTCCATTTATTTATTTATTTATTTATTTCAAAAAGAAAATTTACTCTTGCTAATAAAAGATAGCTGGAGGGGTGCTAGGCGTGGAGGAAGAATAAATGAAGGAGAGGAGGACTCTGAGTAGAGGCTGGGGCAGGGAGGAGTCTCTGGGATGCGTCAGGGGCTTGCAAAAGCAAGTTGGAGGGCGGTGTGAAATCTATATGGGGGACAAGAGAACGGGGGCTTTTATCTCCATGCAGCTTTTACCTGAGTGGTTTCAGGAGAGTGGAAAGCTGTACCTGGGAGTCATTAAGCAATAACTTCCCAATAAACCAAAAAAAGGTTTAGCTCAGGAGCAGTGCTGACTTGATGGCAGCGGTGGGATAGATCGGGGATGCCGTTGCTCACTGAAATCACTGACTGCTTTAGGGTATACTCATCCTTCAGATGCCTAAGCCCAGAAGGGTCCGCAGAAGACTGCTTTCCAAGCCCCACATTGCTAGTGCCAGGGTCTCCCCTGAGAGTCTTTCAGAGTAGGGGGAGGGCAACAGGAAGTGGCTCTGTAGTCCCTGGAGGCAGCCAAAGCCCATTTTGGGGGTCATTCTGTGAGCGCCCAGAGACAGTTTCACAAATCCTAGAGTGTGTGTAATTATGAAGCATGTTTATAGGTCATATGTAGACAAACATAGATTGACTTTATGAATTTTAGAAATATGTTTTAAATATCAAAACGTGCCCAGGATTTCCACCTCATTTTGTTAATGTGAACCTCTTCTCTCTCCACTGTCAGCCAAAAGTAGGAGTGAGTTCACAGAAGGAGCAACTCCGAGGACTTCACCCTCACGGTTTGCAGTGGTGACGGAGAGCCACAGGGTCTGGGTGTCATGTAATCAAACCCTCCCCCTGTGCACTCAGTGTGATCGTGACCGTCACTTTGCTGTGCCTTTGGGGCATGTGGGCTACTAACGTGCCCCTGTCATTTTGTCTCTCAGTGACAAGTAGCTTTAATGCCACTGCAGTGGTAGGAGGATTGAATATCACGGTCCTCCCCTGGGGGCCAGCAGGATTGTTTAGATCATGTGTCTTTATCATTGTGATGGAATCATCTATTTGCCGGGGAACATACAGACTATGTTTGTCCTTTTAAAAAAAAAAAAAAAAGATTTTACTTACTTATTTGACAGAGAGGGAGAGAGAAAGAGAGCACGCACAAGCAGGGGGAGGAGCCCAGGGAGAGGGAGAATCAAATTTCCTGCTTAGCAGGGAACCCAACATGGGGCTGCATCCCAGGACCCCAGGCCAAAGGCAGATGCTTAACCTACTGAGCTACCCAGACGCCCCTGTTTGTCCTTTTGCTTTCCATTTTCATAGGCAGGTCTTGGAGACTGAACTGGAACAACCTTAGCTGACACTCTATTCCAAAGTCAAAGTATTACAGTGTGGAAGCACATTTTTAGTGTCGTGGCAACTGGGGGTAACCTATTTGCTTCACTTACATATAGATGTAACTATATATGTATACAGACATAGTACATATCTAAGGTGACTTTCTATCTGTCCACGCATGACTCTTTGGATACATTGCCTTCATCAGAATGCAACTAAAATTTGCATGGGTTTAGCTTTATGGTACAAAGAATTTGCAGAATTGTGACTTCAAACAAGTTATATTTTGATAATGCCATGATTCTTCTAAATCACTGAAGTACATGCTTCTAGAACGTAGAAATACTGAACCAACTTTGCAGTGAAAAACTATTTCTGAATGCACATAGATTCTAACATGTTGATTTTGCTGCTGTTTTTCAAAGCTGCAACAACATTTTGAATTTGAATACCAGACCAAAGTGGATGGTGAGATAATCCTTCATCTATATGACAAAGGAGGAATTGAGCAAACAGTTAGTATGTTGGATGGGGTGTTTGCATTCATTTTACTGGATACTGCCACTAAGAAAGTGTTCCTGGGCAGAGATACTTACGGAGTCAGGCCTTTGTTTAAAGCCATGACAGAAGATGGATTTTTGGCCGTGTGTTCAGAAGCTAAAGGTAATTAGAGAATTTTTTTTGTAGGTTTTCATTATTGCTCTGGTTTTGTGTTTCCCTCTAGATCATATTTGCAAATCCCGTGGTGGGCAGTCCAGAGGTTTTCAAGCGACTATTTGTCAGTGCTTTTAGAATAATGTATCTAAAACTAATCTGTTCGTGGTATTCCCTGGTTAAAACTTTTTAATTAACTCCTCAGCCCCCATAAGGGTTGGATGGCTCTGTTGCAGTCTGCTGGCTAGTGATGGGATCTGGATCCAGTCTGGTCTTTGAATTCAGTATGACAGATTACTGGGCTGTGACAGATTACACACTCAAATTGTAAATCATAATGAGCACTTGATAGGCTGTTCCTATTTACAACAGAACATCGATTTTGTATCAAAGATCGTGGTGGTGTCAATTTGGTTACTCACTGTGAAAACTTATTGAGGAAATTTAGATTATACTGTTAATTCACAGTATATAATAACTAGTAAAGGGGTAGATGCCTGACTTAATGTCCAACTTTAAAGTACCTCATACTGGATTTATTTGCTTGTCAAAGGTCCAGGAACCACAGCTGTTTTCTTAAAATACCTCAAAGAAATGACGGCCAGGGTATTGTAAAATGAATAATTTCAAGTCCCTCTCCTTGCTTAGTGTATCTTTTGTTTTTAATACTTATTATAGAAAATAGATTTTCTTCTTTTTAGTATATGTGCTGCCAAAGTGAGCACGAAAATAGATTTTCTTGATCTGAAATTTCAGCTAGGGAGAAGAAAGAGAACATTGGGGGTTTTCCTATTGCTCTGAAATACTAGAAATCAGTGTAGCCTTGCTCAACATCTCTGTACCACTGTGATCTCTCTTATAAGTAGATAGTAGCATTGGGTTAATTTTTCCCTGTTTTGCTGATATAATGGACATGTGTTTATATGAAAAAGGGAAATGGGAATTTAGAGGATAGTAAGTTACCTGTGAGAGTTAGTGTGAATTGTAGCGTGAGTAAAATTCTCTTTTGGAATTTGTAGGCCTTGTTAACCTGAAGCACTCCACAACTCCTTTTTTAAAAGTGGAGCCTTTTCTCCCGGGACACTATGAAGTTTTGGATTTAAAGCCCAATGGCAAAGTTGCCTCCGTGGAAATGGTCAAATACCATCACTGTAGAGACGAGCCTCTGCATGCCCTCTACGACAACGTGGAGAAACTGTTCCCAGGTACTAGAGCAAACGCCCACCGGAAATGATACTTTCCTGTCACTAACGGGTCACGTGTGACGAGCTATTTCCTATTTAATGTGGATGTGGCGCACTGGGCTTTGGCAAAGTCCCCAGTTGAGCACATGTCATCATGATAGATAGATGAGTGTGTACCTCGTTTCAGTAAATAATTCAGCCCAAGATTTTTTGGAACCGTTTACTTACTTTATGTGTCTGCAGGTTTTGAGATAGATACCGTGAAGAACAACCTGCGGATCCTTTTTGACAATGCCATTAAGAAACGCTTGATGACAGACCGAAGGATTGGCTGCCTTTTATCAGGTGAAGGCTGTTAAAACGCCTAACTATACTAAATGCGTATTTAAGTAAATGATTTGTAGCCATCCCTGAGGTTTTGACGATAGAATATTGAGGATTTAATCTTTCTCTCCATTAGAGGATGAAAATGTTTTCCATAAGCTGCATTTAATATTCTTACTAATATAGCAGTGTCTGCTTACATTACAATTACTGGGATGAGCGAGCTAATAAACATTCTTCAGAATCGTGTCTAGTGATTTTTTTTTTTTTTAACTAATTCAAATACTGCAACCATTATCTCGGGTTATATATATTAGATTGTTTTCTTTGATTTAAGTTGATTTTCATTTTATAAAACTTGGGAATTTTAAATGGCAAAACTCTCATCTTGGGGCTTCACAGGATTTGTAAATCCTACCTGCTCCTCTTAAGCAAGGCAGGTAACCCGTGTACTTCCGGTCTCTCTCACAGGGGGCTTAGATTCCAGTTTAGTTGCTGCCACCCTGTTAAAGCAGCTAAAAGAGGCCCATGTTCAGTACCCTCTCCAGACATTTGCAATTGGCATGGAAGACAGTACTGATTTACTGGCTGCTAGGAAGGTAAGACACCTTCTCTGCCCATTATGTAATTGAGACAGACATATTAGCATAACAATCAGGCCCATAATTAATGATTCTGTGCTTATGCTCCTGTATTGACTTTAAATTTATTTTAAATTTAAATATATTAAAATGGAATGAAATGCCTGTTGAATTTCAGCAGTGTTGCACGCTGTCCTCTAGATAATTCTACCAAGGCCTGTGCAGGCCTCATAAAAACCCAACGATAATAATTCTTCTTGAACATAAGGGTATAGTGGTTAGGACTGCATGCTTTGGAGCCTGACCACTGGTTTCAGATCCTACTTCCACCATGTAATTCCTCATTTGTGTAATGGGAGTAATAGTATCTACTGTGGGATAGTTTTATGGTGAAAATGATGTAATTCATCTAAAATGCATAGGATAGAACACAGCATGTAGTAAGTACCCTGTAAATGTTTGCTGGGTTTTTGTTTGTTTTTTTAATAAAGCATCGTGTATTAGGATTATGGGCAGAGGGGACCTTGTACATATATATTCAGTGTTGAGGAGACCTTTTTCCTGGAATGGAAGAGAAAGAGCTAGAATGCAGTCTCAAAGCAAGCTGATCAATGCTGAAAGAATCCAAAATAGCCAAAAAAAAAAAAGAAGGGGGGTGGTGGCATTTCCTTTAGGAATAATATCCTGAATGTAATATAAAACATTACTGGAGGGCCAGTGAGGGCCAAGGTTATAGTGGGGCCCTGTCAGACTAGAGAGAATGGAGGGGGGTATCTTACGGGTATAGGGGCATACTAACTGTACAGTACTCTGGACAGTTAGGTGGAATTGTTGGAGTGGGAAGAGCTGATGGGCTTTCTGCCTCTTAGTTGAGTCGTGGCAGAGACTGGAGGTGGCCAGGAAACCTGACTGGGAAACCTTGTATGCGGTGGCCTGGAGAATCATTGCCTCTTATTTTGCCTGGTTTGTTTTTCACTGTTG
Organism: Mellivora capensis; assembly: GCA_004024625.1. Lineage (NCBI taxonomy): Eukaryota > Metazoa > Chordata > Mammalia > Carnivora > Mustelidae > Mellivora > Mellivora capensis. The sequence goes on along the minus strand of PISX010011977.1, from coordinate 42,459 downwards.
TTAACTTTCTGTGTTGTGAACTACTGTCATGTTTCCTTCTTAAAGGCAGTTCTTTTAAGTCACAAGTATATGGATGTTTCTTAAATAATCAGGTGGCAAATCACATTGGGAGTGAACACCATGAAGTCCTCTTTAATTCTGAGGAAGGCATTCAGGTCTTGGATGAAGTCATATTTTCCTTGGAAACTTACGATATTACAACCGTTCGTGCTTCAGTAGGTAAGGTATTTTAGGACATTAAAAAATTTTTTTTTCTAAAGATTTTATTTAGTTGAGAGTGAGAATGAGAGAGAGAGAGAGCATGAGAGGGGAGAGGTCAGAGGACGAAGCAGTCTCACCGCTGAGTAGGGAGCCCGATGCAGGACCCGATCCCAGGACTCTAGGATCATGACCCAAGCTGAAGGCAGTCGCTTAACCAACTGAGCTACCCAGGCGCCCCTCAAAAGCATTTTTAATACAGAAAAAAAAGGTTAAGGGTTAAAAGATCATTTCAAACAATAGTTTAAAACAAAGTACTTAAGAGTAAATGGAAATAATTCTAATGGTTTGGGGTTATTTCATGGCAACAGTACAACTTCTACATTAGGTACATTAAAATGGCTTATAGATAAAAAGTCGTTATTTTGGAAGCCAGTTTATTTTATTTTATTTTATTTTATTTTATTTTATTTTTAAGATTTTATTTATTTGTCAGAGAGAGAGGGAGAGAGAGAGAGCGAGCACAGGCAGACAGAGTGGCAGGCAGAGGCAGAGGGAGAAGCAGGCTTCCTGCTGAGCAAGGAGCCCGATGTGGGACTCGATCCCAGGATGCTGGGATCATGACCTGAGCCGAAGGCAGCCGCTTAATCCACTGAGCCACCCAGGCGTCCCTGGAAGCCAGTTTATAAATACAGAGTTTACTCTAAGTAAAACTCAGTAGCTTCCATAAGCCAAACAGAAAGCATTTTTGGTGGAGTTACATTGATGTGAACAATTTCTCTCTCTTCCAAGGTATGTACTTAGTTTCCAAGTACATTCGGAAGAACACAGATAGCGTGGTGATCTTCTCCGGGGAAGGCTCAGATGAGCTGACGCAGGGTTACATATATTTCCACAAGGTAAGCATTCTGAAGTGGAGGGATGCTGGTGCGAGGCTAGGAAAAGTGAACTGTTGGCTTGCTGTCCTCTCTTGCCACTGTAGCCCTAACACTTGAGTGTCTTGTGATGGAGATGAGGAAACCAGATCTGTCTGCTTTGTCCGGGGAGAAAGAGGTCTTCCTGGAGTCAGAGAATCTGCATTCTTCAGGACCCTCGAGCACGAGAACCACAGTTGTGATATTCCTTACTGTCCCGTGGCAGCATGGTTACTGCCCACAGTGTCTGTTTAATTTCCTGACATCAGTCATTCGGTGCGAAGGGAGGCTGGTGTAGCAAGCAGGGACTCCCTTCCCCAGACCTTGTGTAGCTTTTTGTCTTACCGTGCTTGGAGCAGAAATGTGGGAAAGAGAAACACAGGCTGTTCCGTGTGCACAAAGCCAAGCTGTTGGTGTATTTGTAACTTCACCTGCTTGTCTGTCAAACAGGCTCCTTCTCCTGAAAAAGCCGAGGAGGAGAGTGAGAGGCTTCTGAAGGAACTCTACTTGTTCGATGTGCTCCGGGCAGACCGCACCACTGCTGCCCACGGGTAACTCAGTAGCTGAGAAGCAGTCGTACAGACAGCCTCAAAAGTCAACAGCTCAGTGGCCGAGGATTTCTTTCAGTTGGTTATATGTTGCAAAGTAGGACTCTTCAGAGAAAATGAAGCTCTTCTCATTCAGAGTGTTACTGTGGTTCTGATGAGGGGACTGTAGGTTTAGACAGACTTTCTGCCTTTAAACAGCCCCACTCTGCTGCCATCAGAATGGAGAGGGAAGGCAGATGCAGCTCTTTCTAAGCCTTTTTAAGAGAAGTAAAAATTACATACCCCCATGAAACAAGTGTTGAGTGCCTGTTGGATGCTGTGTGGTCACAGGGCGCTGAAGATCCAAGAGGGCTGATTGGATTCCAACAGGTTTCTATGAGACCATTCCTGGATGCCTAAAGTTGTCACTTTTTAGCTAGTCATGTTGGAGAATTCAAGACTCGTACTATACATGATAGAAAACTGACATCAAATGTCTTAGTTGCTTCTACCAAATCACACTGAGATTGGGAAATAATAAAATATGGTGTGGGGAATGAACTGAATCCGTGGTTATTATCATATCCATTTGTCTTAACCAGAGTCACCAGGATTCAGGAAACATAATGCAGCCTTCGATGAAACACTGTAGATCAGTGGTTTATATTGAATGTTGTATGTAAACTAGTTATTTAGTAGTCAACAGTTTTGAATTCTTACAGTTTGTAGTAAGATGAGAGATGGGCTCATCTATAAAAGATGTTGAGACAGAAAGGTATAGGAAAAGTACATTCTCAATGATCTGGTCACTCATGATTCTTGCCTTTTTCTGCTTTTTGAGATGTGCACTTACTTGTTTGTAGAAGGGAAAGTCAAATTATTGTCAGTTTGCCTCACTCCCTAGATAGTAAGCATCCCGTTTTGAATGAAGATTTTTGTGTTCTTGCAGTAGTGTAGGATAATCAGGAGGACTGCAAAAATGACTTTATCGTCTTAACATTACTTAGAGGCTGGTTGAATTGCCAAGAAACTCTCAAGGACAATCTGAATGGACAGGCATTAACTCTCCATTTTGATTTAAATTTCTTTTTTCTTTAAGCCTTGAATTGAGAGTCCCTTTCCTGGATCATCGATTTTCTTCCTATTACTTGTCTCTGCCACCAGATATGAGGATTCCTAAGGTAGGTGAATCAATCCAAGATAAAAAACTGTCCATTGATATCAAATATATTCAGAACTTTTACTGACATTCCTTTGTTTTCATGTCAGAATGGGATAGAAAAACATCTCCTGAGAGAGACCTTTGAGGACTCTAATCTGATACCTAAAGACATTCTCTGGCGGCCAAAAGAAGCCTTCAGTGATGGAATAACCTCAGTTAAGAATTCCTGGTTTAGGATTTTACAGGACTATATTGAACATCAGGTATAATGTCTTTAAAAATATTGTCTGGAAGAGGATGATGTGGAAATAGAATTGTAATCGCTGTTCATTTTTTGTGTTTAAATGTTTTGTGTGTTGGAGAAATTCTCAGTAAACAATACTTTTGTCAGAATTTCATAAGATTTAGATAGCATGAAGGATTATGTAGTAACATCTAGAATTGAAAGAGCAAGAGACTTACCCGTTATCACTGACCTTCATTTACCACATCATTGCGTACCTGCTGGGGGTCAGACATTAATAGGCATGAAAGAATAAAACTCAGAGCTACCCTCTATTATAGACATTCACAAAAATGTTCTTTAAAAGTCACTGCAGCTGTGTATATTCTGGTATTTTAGCATTTTCTAAGTGAAGGGTGATTGATAGGGTCTCTTGGGCAATTACAGTCGCGCCTTTTCATATCTTTGGTTGTTGCCGTGAAGCCACGTTCAATATAAGGGTTTCTATACTGTTTCAAAAACCATTTTGTTTTTATGTTCTTCCAGGTTGATGATGCAATGATGGCAGCAGCAGCCCAAAAATTTCCCTTCAACACTCCTAAAACCAAAGAAGGCTATTACTACCGTCAGATCTTTGAGCGCCACTACCCCGGCCGGGCCGACTGGCTGACCCATTACTGGATGCCGAGGTGGATCAATGCCACTGACCCTTCAGCCCGCACTCTGGCCCATTACAAGGCAGCTGCCAAAGCCTAGGTGCCCTCTGCACTCAGCCCTGCAAGGACACGCTCCTCTTGTGAAGGGTTGGGGGCTCCGGGGCAGAAAGGGGAGCAACAAGCATCAACCACTCAGGCTTGTTGGGCATGGAAAAAAATAAAAGTCTTAAATCAGAATCATTGCTGTAGTTGCTTCTGCTCACACAGCCCCTTCAGTAGAGGTAACTAGAAACCGAGCGGCTCTTACTGTTTACCAGTAAGGTAGAGAGTAAGCCTGGGAAAGGGGGGAGCTGGCTGACGTTTGCAGGCGCTCGCAGCTGTTCTCAAGCTGCTTTAGAAGACTTGGGCCCTGTGCCAACATGGCTCCCTTCCCATCCCGGCCTCCTCTTAGTGTGGCCTTCTCCCGGCCTCCCTCTGGCTTTTCTCTATTCCCAGCAGCTCGCCAGACGGCCTCTGCTGTGCCGAGGCCATCCAGCCCTATCGTAGGCAGCCATGACAGATCTATTTTATAAAATAGCAATTCTTACTTTCTGTTTTCTGTGGAGCCAACACCTCTTCTGCAGCTACTGTTCTAGGTCAGAGGTCAGCAGACTCTCAAGGGGCAGTAGGATTTTCAGGCTTTGCAGACATCTGTTGGAACTGCTCGACTCCACGACTGGAGTGTAAAAGCCAGAGCCAATAGGCAAACAAGTAGGGATGGCTGAGTTCCAGAGTTTGTAAGCTCAGGCAGTGGGCTGGATTTGGCCTGTGGGCCCTAGTTCATAGAGCCCTGTTGTAGAGAAACAACTCAAACCAAGCATTTGTGATGAAAGGAGAAAGCATTCTAAACCTAAGTGAGAAAGAGTATAACAAGAAAACATTCAATGAATGAGTAGAAGATTCTCAGTTGAATGCTCATTGGTTGTTCAGGGATAACATTTTGAAATACATTATAAAGATGGATCCCATTTAGTAGCGACTTTTGAAGAGGTAAGTGCTGGCATGCAGGTCAACATAAAATGCTTGATGGGGGACGCCTGAGTGGCTCAGTCGACTAAGGGTCTGCCTTTGGCTCAGATCATGATCCCCGGGTCCTGGGATCGAGCCCCAAATGAGGATCCTTGTCCAGTGGGGACCCTGCTTGTACATGCACTCTCTAATAAAATCTTAAACTGCTTGATGGGAAGAGCGAGCAGGCCAGGAGTTGAGCTGGGAAGTTGGAAGATAGGGACTGTCTGAGGCAACAGGCCCTCACTCATAATCTTCAAACATCTCTGGGAAGCTGAGAAACTGTCCTGAGTTAATACTGGGTGACTCAGTGACAATCCTGTATTTGCAGGTGCTCTAAGTGCTCACACCTAGCACAATTGGGCTCCAGGCAAACCTATGCCTGGCCTAGGCACAGCCCGCCAAGCTATGGGACACCAAGAGTGTGAGGGAAACGAGGGGATAGTGACTCGGCAGCATACGCGCAGGAGTAAGGGGTGCCGTAAACCATGAACCGCTAGTGTTTGAGCGTCGGAATTTGGTCCCTAGAGTTTTAACTTCTGTGAGTGAGAGCCGGCGTACACAATACCACCTGACAGGAGAGGTAGCCAGCTTCCTAGGCATGAATTCAGTCCTGCAGGTCACCCCTAACTACAGCAACTCGTTGGATGTCCAACAGGTGCACAAGCTCCTGTGAAGGTTCTTGGCACGTGGTATAAACTTCTCCTCTTTCACAAGAAAAATTCTAGAAGGTTGGAAGAAATGGCAACCTCTGGGGCATCCACACATGACTCAACAATTAGGTACCGGCCAAGCCCATTTGCCTGGCCTACCCTGATACCGGTGACTCAGAGCTAAGGACACTTGTACTTTCTAATTCACACAGCACTGCTAGCAACAGATAACCCAGTCCCTCACCAGAAACTAGAAGTTTTTTCACTCCTATTTGCCATTTCAGTCTCACCCAAGTCCCCTAGGGGCTGATGTACCCCTTCAGAGGTCTGTTTCACTTGCCTTCATACATACTGAGACCGGTACTTGGAGTTTGGGACATGAGAGATTGCATAGAAAAAGAAACCACCCAAGATCTACCACTGCTTCCAACAGTTCCAACATCTCACAGATGTCTTGCTATAAAGACAGTTGTACTTAGGCAAGTCTGTGATCTTGGTTAAACAGGCTGCAAAGTTCCTTAAATACTCTACAGGGGAATGATGAACAGAAACTCTCAGCCTGAGCCAACTCGTGTCAGACTGTTGAGGGAAGGTCTTGTGAAGCCGTGGAGGTAGCGCGTGTTCCTTCAGTCCTCCCGTCTTGGGGTTGCCAGAGTCTGATCTGGAGTCTGAGAGAACAGATCCTCCGCTTGTGTCCCCAGGAGAGGGAAAAGTTGGCTGCAGAAAGGTGGTTCCATAGGATTCTAGACCTATACAGTGGATCAGTCATGAACACCAAACACGTAACTACCAACTATTCTGAATACGTTGTGCCAATTCAGTGAGTTTACCCGCACTCTGAGGAAATGTGGCAGATCCTGTTTTCTAAAAATGGCCGCCGCAGTATTTCTGGTCCTGCAAACTCTTCCAGACCCTAACTACTCCTCTGAGGAGGAAGTCTAGTTCCCTTCTTGGGCCTGGGCAGGATTTCAAGGTGACCTTGACCAGCTGAATGCAGTAGAAGTGATGCTGTGACTCCTGATGCAGGGTCACAAAAGGTGATTCAGCTTAGGCTCTCTCTCTCGATGCATGTTGTTAGGAAGCCCGGGTCACGGGAGAGGCCCCGAGTCAGGGCTGACAGCACCCACTGAGGTCTCCATCAACAGCCAACAGCAATTACCAGGTGTGTGAGTAAACTTCCAGCACCTACTGAGTCTTCAGCTGAGGCCTCAGTCATGGGATAAACCATCCCTGCATGTTATGTCCAATTCATAATTCCTTCAGTGTAATAAATGGAGGCGTGACACCATTTCTTACACAGGTACAGTAATTGGAACAGATACTGTAAGGACCTATTTTATATTTTAGCCAGAGGCTTCCCTGCTCCCCTTCTCCCAGGGGATTTACTTAAAAACAAGTCCCGGAAACCAGCCTCAGGTAACAAAGCTCAAATACAAGGGTGGGTCAGGCCAGGTGGAGACATCCGATCAATGGGGGGGGATGCATACTGTCTCCCTAGTTACCAAGGAGTATGGGCCCCATCCTTTGGGAGCCTTTTGGGTGCCAATCCTAACCAAGGTGTGATAGGCTGGTTCAGATATCTACTAGGGTAAATTGTAATTCAGTTGGTCACCTAGCATGACTGTGCAGCTTTCTCTGTGTGTTAGTTTCATTGGCCACCTGTGCGTGGCCTGGCCCGACCACATGGCCTTTGCCCTTAAAAGCCAGTCTGTGAAACAGAGAAGGGTCACCCTCTCTTGTAAGAGGTGCGTCCCTGAACATTCGGTTAGATTCTTGATGCTTGTCGTGAAATAAAGCTTTGCTTGACCTTCGCTTTATATCAGTCTCGCTCCTTTAATCACGGACCCATTTTGGGGGCATAACAATACGACCCAGTACCCCTATTTTATACGGGTTAAATCAACTGCTCAGTCATTCAGCTAATTGCTAAGTGGTGGAGCTCCAATGGACAGATTGGCTCCAGAGCCTTTGTGGTGTGTCCTTTGCTGGCTGTCAGGACGAAACTATAGCCCGGGTCTCTGCTGTGAAGTAGACTGAGGGGAAGGACCCCTCTCAGCTCGAGAGCAAGGTTACCTGCCGGGAGACCACAGGAAGCTAAGTATTTTCTAAAGTGGGATAAATTAGATGATGATAAGATTCCAAGTTTTCAGTGTGTTGCCACAATTGAAGTTTTTTCTTGCCCAAACTGTATGTTCATCCGGATCTATGGGGCTCTGCTCATCATTGAAAGGGGTATAATCACTTTGGGATCCAGGCTGAAGGAGCATCATAGTGACACATGCTACCATGACCAGCAAGGCAGGGGGATAGGGAAAATGATGAATCATGTACCAGAACTCGGAACTTCCACCCTGAAGTGGCATATTACTTTTTCTTACATGTTCGGTGCCGAAGCAAGTCATGTGGCTGCACCTGATTTCAAAGGTAGGCATACCAGAAAGGAGAGCTGTACTAATGACTCCCCAAATCTACCCCAGTCACTGAATATTCAGCTCGCTTCCTTTCCTACATGCACATATACCCATCCCCTTTTCAAGAGTGACAGCCCCTATATTCTGCTTTGTCATGGCCATAAACCCAGAGCTTAAGATTCTGGGTCTTGTACCGATATGGGAGTCTGTTTCAGGTGGCACCTTTCCATGACCTGAGAAGAAAAGTTGTCTGTTCCCCACCTGTTCAATATAGGGCAGGAGTAAAATAACAACAAAACACGTGCTTTTCAGAAAGTTAGAATGGGAGCCAGACAGCAGACCCTAAATGGTAGCAATTCTGACACCCTGCTCGCTAGTAATTTTGAGGGCCCTCACCTTGGGTCTCCAGCAAAAAATTGCCTCTCAATCATCAGGCAGGGGTGAAAGAGCTGAGAAAATCAGTGCCTGAGCATAAGGTGAGGAATGGGGAGCACTTTGAAGGGGGAAGGCTAATCGCCAGCAAAACAACTAATTTGACTCATGCCATCGTAATGATGGCTACCCAGAACATTGACCACCCTTCCCGGGTCTGACCCATACTGCTCGAAAAGCTACAGTCAATCTTCACAACAGCCCTGTGAGTTATGTACTCTTGAGCTGATCTACATTTGCGGCTGTGTAAATAATACTCAGCTATTCTGTCATATACCCAAGTTCATATAACTAATAATTAGTCAAAGTGGGATATTTGATCCCAGGTCCCAGGGTTGTACTTAACCCCTACTCTGTGTTACCTTTCAAAAGATTATAGAATTATTTGCATGGAAAAAAATCCTCCAAAATTTTTCTCCAGTTCTGTATTTTTAATGGGATTATATGCTCCATTTCATGAGTGGTTCATAAGTTATTTAGCACATCTAATTTAAACATGAGAATTTTTTTAATTTTAAAAATGTTTGGTGAATGCACATAAGCATACATCACTTGTGTAACTGAAATCTTACGGGATTGAGAGCTAATATGACTTAGATCTTCTGTGAACTCTTACCCGATTTTAACCCTAGCGAGGCAGTAAAAGGATGCCAAGAAATTAGTTCAGAGTCCTTTGTGCAACTTGGAGAATTTTTAATAATGCTAGAAAAATCTATACTCAAATTGTTGGTATATTTTAGAAACTGGTTGTTACAGTAGAAAATACTTACTTGATTTTTGAGGACTAATATAATACATAAAACCACAAGGTGGCAGCCACAACACACTGATTTTTCTCTCCAGGCAATTTAATGCATTTCTCCAACGTAGTGGTGGGGAAAAATTATTTTATACCAAGTTGAAGAGATAACATGTTGACTTCATAAAATAAATCCCAGCAGGGAGCTCAACAGTTTGTTATAGTTAATTAGTGAACAGTTGTAACTTGCTGACAGCATATGACTGTTGTACAGGCCAGTAGGAGCTTATATATTTATTTTTCTGAAACTTTCACATCTCTCCTTTGATCCACCTTGTAAAAAATATGTCCTTAGAAGGAAAGCTCTTTTATACAGTGAGAGGAAAGAAGGGATACGGACAACCCCAAATCTGTTTTTATTTGCCTTTTGAATATAGTCAGTTTACATGGGAACTGTCATTTTCATAACTGCCCAGGGCAGTGAGCCCTGAGTCTCTCGGTGTGTTCTAAGCCAGCCCAAAGACAAAACCTTGTACTGAACACTATGTCCTGATGGCAGTCAGCCTAACACTGATCTAAGACCACACAAGGTCTCTACAATAATCCTGAGAGGTACCCACTGCTGTCATCCCCATTTTATGGGCCAAAAAAATGGAATGTACAGACAGCCTAGACCTTGAAAGAGAGGTCAGCTTGTGCCCAGTGGAATAATCTGTTGATTATAATGAATACCACAGAAAAGAGTTCTAGATTAGCAAGGCGACAAAAACTTGCTGAGCCCTCATACAATAACCGCTATGCCATGCAGGAAGTGACTTTGGGAGGTCTTGCAAACCTAAGTAGGAACTTCTGTTCTCTAACTTTACACTTTGAGGTTGAGCTTGCCAGTAGAGGTTTTAGTGAGAATATTGGAAATTCTGGAGCAGGGGTTTTGAAAGTGGAAAGTTATGGAGGAACTCTGGATCTGTGCTTGTCTGTTTCAGGGGGTGAGAAGAAAACACAGTAGAAAAGAATGTTTCAGGGCGCCTGGGTGGCTCAGTTGATTGAGTGTTTGACTCTTGATTTTGGCTCAGTCATGATCTCAGGGTCATGAGATCGAGCCCCATGTCTGCGCGCAGCATGGAGTCTGTTTGAGATTCTCTGTCTCCCTCTCCTGCTGCCCCCCACCCCACACATGCATACGTGCTCGCCCTTGCCCACCCTCTTTCTCGATAAAAATTTTTTACAAAGAAGGAAAAAAAGAATGATTCATAACTGGGTAAAGTGGCAGGGTTTCTAACACTATGCATCAAGTGATCAGATCAAATTTTATGAACTTTGGGTTTGGGATCTTTGCTAAAACATGCCAAACATAACATTATCTCAATCCTATTACGTTATCACTCAATGAAGCCTCATTCTGTTTTACTTGGCACGGGGTGGTCTGGGTTGTGTGTCTCCCAAATGGCCACAAGGTGGAGCAAGAATAATATTCAGCCAAATAATCTCCCACAAGATTTTGGGAGGAATTTTTTGGTCCGTTTTAACTCTGAGTTCTATGTTCGTTGTGTGTACATATTTGTGGTTTAGCACTGTTTTGTGGGACTAGATTAAAACCACAACCCCCAGGTAACAACCTTGTAAACATCTTTGTCATACTGTGCCATGCGATAGGTCCTACACCATCACCAAAATTACACAGTAGCTGAGAGGGAAAGTTCTGAAGTAGAACCTCTAAGCTTTCACCACAAAGAATTCTTTTCTTTGTAACTGTATAAGGTGATGGATGTTGACTAACCTTGTCATGACAATCACTTTAAATATATGTATGTCAAGTCATGATGAAACGTATACATGTAATGGCTAAACTTACACAAAGTTATACCATATTGTATGTCAGTTATAGCTCAATATGAGTGAAAAAATAGCTAAGAGGAGTCAGGCAGGTGTTAATGGTGAAGCCAGCCTGGCCTGGGACTGGATTGCTGTGCCCAATAGCAAAGTAAGACCAGGCCCGTGTACAGGGCACAGCTGCTGATGAAATTCTAGAATACACGTGAGGTTCGGTGGGGTGAGGTCTGGAGCCAACGACCAAGAAAGAATTCTTGAGACATCTTTGGTGCAAAATGGGGGTTTATTAAAGCACGGGGACAGGACCCGTGGGCAGGAAGAGCTGCTGCCTGGAGTTGTGAGTTGTAGCAGGTTCTGTAAGATGGGGGTGGGGGAAGTAAGGAAAAGGGAGGTTTCGATGGAACTTTCTACAAGATACCAGATACCAGAGGCCTTGCCATTGCCAAGGTCGTTTTGCCCTCTAGCAAAGTATTAACATTAAGATGGGTGGGAGATTCCTAAAGAATGTCACAGATGTCCCACAGAATGTCCCACCCAGGACGGGGGGTGGGGGGAGGTTGGAGGGTGTCAGCTTTTGCTTTGTCCACAGCCGGCCTTCGGTTCTCCCATCAGCTGCCACTTACACCCAACCTTTCCATGCTGTGGGCAATATGGCTGTTCTTTTCTGTGAGAGAACCAGCAATCTAGATTTTTCAATCTCTTGATGTTGGCGGTTTTGATCTTAGATGGTGACATAGAAGGCTCCCGAACTCAGCTCCCACCAAGTCTACTGCTACACAAGGAACAATTCCCTCTGAAAGAAATCTAGCTGAGAGACTCCTACATGTCAGTTAAACAAGAGGGAAAAAACCACCCACGTTGAAAAGGGTTGGAAAGGCTGCCCCAGTCTATCATCATAAGCCTCACCCAGCACAGCGTTGTACAATTGGGAGGGAACTCACAACTCAGTTTCTTCCTGAGAGGTGGAGGCTTTGGGCCCCACATCTAGGCCCTCAATTTTTAAGACTTCCACCTGAGGGACAGGCCCCCCAAAACACCAACTCTGAAAGTCAGTGAAGCTTGTGTCCGTGAGACCCACAAGATTAGAGCAACTGAAGAAGCAGTTTTGAAATGGCTCATTAAGGCTCATCAAGGCTATCTCCACAGTGCTCAGCACAGAAAAAGCAGACACAACACTTGTTTCTCTCAGTCTTGTCCGGAAAGAGATATATTTGCATATCTTAAAAAAGCTGCAGCCTGAGGGTCAGGCTCCTCATTTAGCAAGTATCTAGAGGATTGGCAATGGGGGAGGCCATCTCCTTGTTCTCCCTGTGCTCTGCTCCAGACCACCTGCATCTCCTTGAGAAGAGCTCGTGTGTAGGTATGGTGCCCTGGCTTTTGCCTGTTACCCGGATGACGCACCCTTTGACTGCCTGCTTCTGGTGGCCAGGATGGTTTATATGCACAGATTCAGAGGGACTGTCACAAACAAAGAAACGTCTCAATCCAGCTGTCTAACCTCCCTCCATGCAGAGGCAGTAGACAGAAGTTCCTTTCCCAGTCTTCCCTCGAAAGAGGTCTATTTGATTATTTTTTTAAAAGATTTTATTTATTTATTTGACAGACAGAGATCACAAGTAGGCAGAGAGGCAGGCAGAGAGAGAGGAGCCACCCTCTCTCTGAGGCCACTGAGCCACCCAGGTGCCCCCTATTTGATTATTTTAAAGGCCACTGCCTGAGGGCCCAACTTCAAATCGCCTAGGTCTAGGCACGGACTGAGATCCTCCCCTTTTTAGCACTCCCTCAACTGCTGGGACATTAAGAACAAAGAAGGCTGTTTAGATAATCTTGAAAGACAACCAAGAGCTCAATCTAGGCAGGTAGACAAGATTCACTGCCTAGCCTACTGGAAGAACCTGTGTCAAGACCAAGACAGAGATGTTCTATCTAATGCATAGAAATCAACACAGAGAGCTAAGAAAATGAAGAAATGGGAAATATGATCCCCAGAAACAGACCTTAACTAATACATGGTTCAAAATAATGGTCATAAAGATACTGAGGTGAGGAGAACAATGCATGAAGAAAGTGAGAATTTTCTATCTCAACAAAGAAAGAAAAAATGTTAAGTACCAAAGAGAAATCACAGAGCTGAAGAATACAATAAGTAAAGTAGAAAATTTAATAGAGGGGTCCAATAATCGCCTAGATGAAATGGGAGAAAGGATTAGCAAACTGGAAGACAGGGCAGTAGTGTTTATAAAAATCAGAGGAGTAAAAAGAAAAAAAAAAAGGATGAAAAGGAGTGGAGAGAGCATGGAACATCACTAAGTGGACTGATATTCACACTATAGGGTTCCCAAAAGGAGAGGAGATAGAAAGGGGTGGAAAGTTTATTCGAAAAAATAGTGTCTGGGGTGCCTGGGTGGCTCAGTGGGTTAAGCCGCTGCCTTCGACTCAGGTCATGATCTCAGGGTCCTGGGATCAAGTCCCGCATCGGGCTCTCTGCTCAGCGGGGAGCCTGCTTCCCTCTCTCTCTCTCTGCCTGCCTCTCTGCCTACTTGTGATCTCTCTCTGTCAAATAAATAAATAAAATCTTAAAAAAAATTACATTAAAAATAGTGTCTGAAAACTCTTCCAACTTGGGGAAAGAAACAGACATCCAGATCCAGGAAGCTCTGAGAGTTTCCAGTAAGATGAACTGAAAAAGACCCACATCAAGACACATTATAATTAAATTGTCAGTAGTTAAAAGCAAGGAGATGACATCAGGAAGATGGATGGCTAAGAGGTTCCAGTGATTGTTTCCCTTACACACACACACACACACACACACACACACACAGAGTAAACCAAAGAAAATAGTTCAGGGAAAGCTTTGGACTCCAAAGTAGCAGCAAAACCCTGCAGAGATTAAAAAAAAAATACTAAAGGGTGGCTGTATAGAAAAGTACAGGAAACCTATTACTTGTGTCACAGTCAAGAGCAACTTGACACCAGGAAGGACGAATTCAGAAGAATTTTATCCCACTAGAAAGAGGAGAGCAGGAGAAACCCAGCAAGCCTCATCACTAAGTTACAGAGGTCTCCCAGAGTCTTCGCCATGGCGAATTCCAGTTGACAGTGCTGCCTCAGAATCCCCCTCCAACTCCACAAAGGCTAGAGCTGCCCCTGCTCTGAGACCTGCCCTGCAGAGCCCCAGTTGCTGCCATGCCCCTGTCTCCAGGAGTGCGAAGCCACAGCACCTCACTCACCATACAGAGGACCAGAACAGCTACTCCTTTGCATTCTGCTCGAACCCCAGGCTGTGGCTTTGTCCCATCATTATCAGAGCAGCCGCTGCTGTTCTAAGCTCCACACCTTGGGTCCCAAGTCATTCTTTATCAGGGCCATCCTGTCTTAGCCCAGCCCCCCACCCCCACCCCATAGGTCCCAGGTCATGGTCTGAACCCTCATTTCTGGAAATGGTCTGCCACTGCTGTGAATTCCATCTCCCCAGACACCCCCTGACCCCAACCTAGGTTGCAACTCAGCCACATTGCTGGTGCTGCTGCTGCGCTGAGAGCCTTGCCCCATCCCCGTTCACAGCTCTGAACCCTCCTTGTTGGAACTGGGCTGCTGTCTCCCTGAACCTCACTGCCTTGGTCCCAGGTCATGGCCGTGAGCTGTAATTTCCAGGGTGCTTCTGTTGCCCTGAACCTCACCCCGCAGAACCCAGTTTCTGGCTCTGAACTCTCATTGTAAGAACTGTGCTGCCACTGCTCTGAGCTTAGCTCCCCGAGTCCCAGTATGTGGCTTCAGCAAAGAACCACCAAGGTTCTGCTGCTGCTATCTTTTGACTGCCCCTAGGGCCAGATTTGGGACTTTGACCCACTATCTCCAGGCTGTGCTGCTACAGCCCCCTACCCTCTGGGCTTCAGCCACTGCTGCACCTTTTCATCCCAGGACCCATGCCACTGCCGCATCTCATCCTCCTTTGGCCAGAGTCACTTCAGTGAGCCCCCAAGTCCCCAGGTCCAGATTTTATGGGAGACCTATACATGCCCGCCCCTTAGCTACCAGTGCCACACCGACAGCAAGCACATCTGTGCTCCAGGACTGGGGTGCTATGGTAGTTCCATGTTGCCTGAGCCCAGGACTCTGGCTCTGATATTGCTCTGAGCGCCAACATGCCAGGCCAGGTGCTGAGAAGGGTCCCCTTGACTAGAATGTCCTTAAAGGGACAAGAAAAGGAACAGAAAGATCCCAGGAGCTTTTTCTTCTGATGCTCCCATAGCTCTCTTTGCCTCTGACACCTGTAGGACCTCCACAGTATTGGCCACAGAAAGGTCCTATAGTCTGACCAATGCTATTCTCAGCTGATGAACCTGCATGGAGACTATGCCACTTACTTTCTCAGGAACCAAAGATGCTGCATCCCACCCAGCCAACACCCTCACAGCCACCCTCCCCCCCCAGGTGAAAGTCTTTTTCTACCAGAGACAGTATGAAAAGGCTGGAAGAGGTGACTGTACCCATCAAAGCAAAACCATCAGAAAGATAAAGTAAGAAAACAAAACACTACCAAAGGACCACAATTTTCTAGTTACTGACCTCATCTCCCCAAAAAGGAGATCTGTGAGTTATCTGGAAAAGATTTCAAAATAATTATTTTAAGAAAGCTCAGTGAGATTCATGAGAACATAATAAGTCATGAACAAAATGAAATAGAAACATGGAAGAAATTTCAAAAAAAAACACATTCTGGAGATGAAAATTACAATGAATGCAATGAAAAAAAAAAAAGCAACAGAGAACGTCCACAGCAGGCACAATTAAGCAGAAAAAAGGATCCATGAGTTTGAAGACAGATCTCTTGATACTACCCCGTTGGAGGAAATTCAAGAAATTAGAAGGAAAAGAGTGAAGATAGCCTATCTGTATTATGGGAAACCAACAAGTAAAATAATATTCATACTATGGGAATCTTACGAAGAGAACAGAGGGAGAAAGGGAAGGAATCTAATTTAAATGAAAAAGAGCTGAATTTCCCACACACATAGAAAGCAATATAGGCATCTAAGTACATGAAGGTCAAAGATTTCCCCCAAACAGACTAAACACAAAGATATCTTCACCAAGACACATTATAATTAGGCTCTCAAATATCAAGGACAGAGTTTTTAAGACAGTAAGAGATCAAAGAATTATCAGATCAAAGGGATCGTGATAAGGCAATCAGCAGGTTTATCTGGAGAAAGCTTACAGGCCAGGAAAGAGTAGAAGGATAGGTTCAAAATGCTCAAAGGAAAAAAAAAAAAAAACTTATCAAAGGTCCAGCAAAACTCTCATTCAAAAATAAAGGCAAGATAAAGACATTTCCAAACAAATAAAAGCTGTGGGAATTTCTCACCAATAGACCTTCCAGGAAAAAAAAAAAGTGCTGAAAGGAGTTAAAGCTGAAATGAAAGGACACCAAATAGCAACATGAAAACATATGAAAATATAAAATTCACTGGCAAAGAAACATAGATAGCCAAATTTAACTCTAATACTCCAATGTGGTGAGTAAATCACTTCAAACTCTAACAGATAGGTTCAGACACAAAAGTGTTAAAAATAATTATTACTATAATGTTACATCAATGGATACACAATATAAAAAGATATTAATTGGTGCCCCAACATAAATTGTGGGGGGCATGTAAATGAGTAGAAATTTTTAATGCAATTGAAGTTAAGCTGTTATTAGCTTACAACAAAAGGTTGTTACTGTAAGATGTATTATAAAAGCCTGTGGTAACCACAGAGCAGAAACCTGGAAGAGAAACAAATGATAAAGAAAAAGAGCCAAAGCACACTAGAACAAATAATCACCGACTCACAAAGAAAAAGAGCAAGATATGAAGAAAGGAATAAAAGGACTACAAAAGTATCAGGAAGTAATTAACAAAATGGCAGTAGTAAGTTCTTACCTATCAAAAGTGATGCTAAATATAAATGGCTTGAATACTCCAATTAAAAGGCACAGTGACTGAATGAATTATATGGTGTCTATAAGAGACTCCCTTAAGCTTTATGGATGTTCATTGGCTGAAAATGAAAGGAATGAGAAAGATAATCCATGCAAATGGAAACCATAAGAGAGCAAGAGTAACTATACTGAAAATATACTTTAAAAAGACAGGAAGTCAAAAACTGTAACAGGAGTTTTAAAAAAAAGTCATTATATAAATGATTAAGGTCAATTCATCAGGAAGATATAGCAATTGTAAACGTATAGGTACCTAATATTAGAACACCAAATTATATAAAATGACTATTAATAGATCTCAAAGATAAAACAGAAGTGCAGTAATAGGGCACTTCAATACCCTATTTTCAACAATGTATAGATCGTCCAGACAGAAAATCAATGAGGAAATAATGGATTTGAATTATACTTTTGACCAAATGGACCTATCAGACATATACCAGAATATTCCATCTGACAGCAGAAGACACATTCTTCTCAAGTGCACACAGAACATTTTCCAGGTTAGATTACATGATAGGCCACAAAACAAGTCTTACTAAAATTAGGAGGATTAAAACCATACCAAGTATCTTCTCCTGTGACAATGGTATAAAAATAGAAGTCGGTGATAGGATGAAAGCTGAAAGGTTCACAATTGTGAGAGATTAAACAACATGTTACTGAAAAACTAATGAGTCAAAGAAGAAATCAAAAGGGAAATCAAGAAAAATCTAAAAGCAAATGAAAATGGAAGCACAATATATCAAAACCTATAGGGTACTGCAAAAGTACTTCTAAGAGGGAAATTCCTAGTAATGAACACCTATATTAAAAAAAAAAAGAAAGAGGGGTGCCTGGGTGGCTCAGTGTGTTGAGCCTCTGCCTTTGGCCCAGGTCATGATCTCATGATCTCAGGGTCCTGGGATCGAGCCCTGCATTGGTCTCTCTGCTTGGCAGGGAGCCTGCTTCCCCCTTTCTCTCTGCCTGCCTCTCTGCCTACTTGTGATCTCTCTGTCAAATAAATAAATAAAATCTTAAAAAAAAAAAAAAAAGAAAAAGAAAGATCTCAAATAAACAACCTTACATCTCAAGAAACTAAAAAAGAAGAACAAACTAAGCTTAATGTAAGCAAAATGAAGAAAACAACAAATATCAGAACATAAAGAAATGGAGGCCAGAAAATGGCAATGAAATTATGAGCTGGTTTTTTGAAAGGAAAAGTGAACAAAACTTCAGCTAGGTTAACTAAGACAAAAATATAGAGGACTCAAGTAAATAAAATCGGAAATGAAAGAGGAGACTTTACAGCTGAAACCACAAAAACACAAAGGATTATGAGACACTACTGTGAATAACTGGATACCCTAGAATAAATAGGTGAGTAACTTCTTGGGAACATACAACCTATCAAGACTGTACCATGAAGAAATATTAAGTTTGAACAAATTACTAGTAAGGAGATTGAATTAGCAATCAAAACTTTCCAACAAAGAAAAGCCCAGGCCTAGATGGTTTTAGTGGTAAAGTTTACCAAACATTTAAAGAATTATTAGTGATAGGTCCCCCAGTGATAGGTCTGTGATCAAAGGAGCGAGACTGATACAAAGCAAAGGTCAAGCAAAGCTTTATTTCATGCCAAGCATTGAGAATCAAACTGACTGTTCGGGGCTGCCTCTTACAGAGAGGGCGACCCCTCCCAGCTTCACAGACTAACTTTTATAGAGCAAAAGCCATGTGGTTGAGCCTGGCCACACACAGGTGGCCAATGATTGTGACACACAGAGAAAGCTACACAGTCATGCTAGGTCACACAGGGGTGGCTAACTGAATTACAATTCACCCCATAGTAGCTATTTGAACTAGCCTATCACCTTGGTCAGAATTGGCGCCCAAAAGGCGCCCCAAATGGCAGGGCCTACACTCCTTGGTAGCTAGGGAGACAGTATGTGCACCCCACTGATTGGATGTCTCCATCTGGCCCGACTCATCCCTGCATTCAGGCTCTGTTATCTCCACCTGACCTGACCCGCCCTTGTATTTGGGCTCTGTTACCAGGGACTGGTCAACCATATTTTACTGGTTTCCCGGACTTGCTTTTAAGTAAGTTCCCCTGCGGGGCAGGGGGGGCAGGGCGGGGGGGGGCAGGGGGGGCAGGGTCAGTTTAAGTTTTACTGCATAAATGACAAAAATCACTGTTTAACCGGATGGAATCGCTCTGGCTAAATAGGCCCTTACAGTTAGCACCAATCCATTTAAAACTCTTCCAAAAATTTGAAGAGAGAGAAACATGCCCAAACTAATTTTACAAGGCCAGCATTACCCTGATACTAAAGCCAGATAAGGATGCTACAAGAAAAGATAATTACTGGCCAATTTCCCTAAGGAACACAGATGCAAAAGTTCTCAAAAAGTATTAGTGAACTGCATTTAACATATTAAGATGATCATTCACCATGATTAAGTGGGAATTATCCCTGGGATGCAAGGGAAATTCAACACCCTCACATCAATCAATGTGGTTGCAACCACATTAGAAAGTAAAGGATAGAAGCCATATGAGCATCACAATAAATATTAAAAAGTATCTGAGAAAACACAATTTTATGATAAAAACACTCAGCAAATTGAGTAAGAAGTCATGTTCCTCAGCATTAAAGGCCACATGCAAGGAGCACACAGCTAACATGCGCAACAATGAAATGCGAAAATCCTTTCCTCTAGATTAGGAATAAGACAAAGATGCTCACGCTCACCATTTCTATTCAACATAGTACTGAAAATCGTAGTTGTGGCAATTAGGCAAGAAAAAGAAATAAAAGCATTTATATCAGGAAGAAAAAAGAATAGTCCCCTTGGATACCATGTTTATATACATAAAACCCTAAAGACTTCATAATAAAACTGTTAGAATAAATTTAGTAAATTTGCAGTATATAAAGTCAACATACAGAAATCAGTTGCATTTCCATATGCTAAAAATAATCTAAAAGGATAATTAAGAAAGCAATCCCACTTACAATCATGTTAAAAACAATGAAGTACTTGGGAGTAAATTTAAATAAGGAGGTGAACGACCTGCACACGGAACACTATAAGACACTGATGAAAGAGATTGAAGAAGACACATAAATGAAAACATATCTTATGATCTTAAATTAATATTGTAAAAATATCCATACTACCCAAAGTGGTCTACAAATTCAATGCAATCCCAATCAAAATCCCAATGGTAGTTTTCACAGAAATAGAGAAAACTTTCCTAAATTTCTTTTGGACTTACAAAATGCACTGAATGGCCACTGTGATCTTGAGAAAGAAGAACAAGGCTGGACTCATGATGCTTCATGATTTCAAATTGTATTACGAGGGAATGTAATTGAAAGAGTAAGGTACTGGCATAAAAACATACATAGAGACTACACATAAATCTATGCATATATAATCAACTAAGTTTTAACAAGAAAGCCAAGAAAAAATGAGTAAAAGATAGATAGTCTCTTCAATAAAAGGTGCTGAGAAAACTGGATATCCACATACAAAAGAATGAAAATGAAGCTGGACCACTGTTTTATCCAACTCGTAAAATTCAATTTGAAATGGATCAAAGACTTCACTGTAATACCTGAAACCATAAAACTCCTAGGAAAAAAACAGAGAAAATTCTTGATATTGATCTTGGCAACAATTTCTTGGTTAAGACCCCCAAAGCACAGGCAAAAAAAACCCCAAAACAAACAAGAGGAACTACGTCAAAGTATCAAGCTTCTGCACAGCAAAGGAAACTATTAAAATGAAAAGACAATCTACATAATGGGAAAAGTATTTGGAAATCATTTGCCTGATAAGGGGTTAATATCTAAACTATATACAGAATTCATACAACTCCGGAGCAAACGATCTGGTTAAAAATTAGGCAGAGGATCTGAATAGACAGAGTTCCAAAGAAGATAGACAAATGGTCGACAGGTACTTGAAAAAGTGTTGACCATCACTGATCATCAAGGAAATGCAAATCAAGATTATAACAAGTTACCAACTCACATTTGTTAGCATGGCTATCATCAAAAGATGAGATAATAAGTGTCGATAAGGATATGGAGGAAAAAGAAACTCTTAGGTGCTCTGTTGGTGGGAATGTAAACTGTTGGAACCACTATGGAAAACATGGTGGAAGTTTATAAAAAAATTAAAAGTAGAACCACCACGATCCAGCAATTCTAACTATATGTATAATAGAAACAAAATCCCTATCTGGAGCAGGTATCTACACTCCCACGGGCACTGCAGCATTATTTACAATAGCCACGGTGTGGAAACAACCTAAGTGTCTATCAACAGATAAATGCAAAAGAAATTGGGGTGTATACATATATATATAAATATATATATATATACACACACATATACATATATATATATATACACACACACACACACACACAATGGAATATGATTCATCCACAGGAAAGAAGGAAGTCCTATCACTTTTGGTAACATAGAAGGACCTGGAAGGCATTATGCTTAGTGAAACAAGACAGAAATAACAAATGCTGTATGATCTCCTTTATATGTGGAATCTAATAAAAATAAAATTCTTAGAAGAACAGATGGGTGGTTGCCAAAGGCAAGAGATTGGGGTGTGTGGGAAGAAATGAATGAAGATGGTCAAAAGGTACAAACTTCTAGTTATAAACTGATTAAGTGCCAGGAATATAATGTGTAGTAGTGGGGTGACTACAATTAATAATAGCATATTGTATTTTTGAAACTTGCTAAGAGAGTAAATCTGAACATTTTTCTTACGTAAAGTGAGGAATGTTGCCTAATCTTACTGTGGTAACCATTTCACAATATATACATACAGCAAGCCATTATGTTATGCACTTTAAATACAATATACAGTTGTACTTCATCGTATAGTGCACAATTACAATTGCACAACTATAAAACTAGTGTTACATATCACGTATATCTCAATAAAATGGGAGAAGAATCCCTTGATTTTTAAATGTTGATTAAAACGTTTAATAATTTCAAGCCAAACAAAACATGTCCCATGGACTACATTAATCAGTATAAATTAATCCATACGTTAATCTATATGAAATAACTCAACACAAAGATTGGCAACCTTCTGACTACTTTTCTAGATATGAAGTCCAGCACATTGTTAACTACAAGAAGGAATTTTTTTTTGTAGTTTCATTTTACTCATTCATTCAGTCAGGCCTTCAACAGTCTGTATTTAAGACCTTGTGACAGATGCAAGGCTACTGAGGGGAGGCAGAACACGACGCCCCTCAAAATAGGTCACTTCTGGCAAAGGGATTATTTTGAGCTAAACGTAACTTGAGAAACAGCCGGTGCAAGAGGATCACACTGACCTTTCCTTTTATTTCCTGAAAGCAGGAAAGGATACTCCAGGGTAAAAACTGCCCTCCTTATATATATTCAGAAGAGAAAAACATTCTTATCACGAGAGACAGAGAGCTGAGGTTGAGAAAAATAGGTACAAACAGACTTTGTCAAAATAACTCTCATCTTCCTTTAGTCTCCCCAGGACATTTGTTCCTTTTTCACAATTTCTAACTACTCTTTGCTCAACCTAGTACATATAAACACTTGTGCCTTTCTGGTTTTGGGGTCTTCATTTTCTTGTGGAAACCACTATGTACAAGTTAGATTAAATTTGTATGTTTTCCTCTTGAGATTTCCTAGGAAGAGCAATAAATGTGTCTTGATGGTTATAACAAACTCCTTTCAAGCACAACTGAGTTTATGTGAATGAGGGGACTTTTAGAAAACACCTAAAGATGGGGGCTGGCTACCGGGACACCAAGCAAGTGATTAGAGGATTAGAACTTTCAGTCCCACCCTCCCCCCACACTGAGGGAGGGGAACAGGCCTGGAGGTTGAATCAGTTGCCAAAGGTCACTGACTTAATCAATTGTGCCTATGTAATGATGCCTCTATAAAAATCCAAAAAGACAGAGTTCAGACAGTTTCCGGCTTGGTGAACCAGAATGCATCCATGTGTTATGCCCCAAACTCCACGGGGATAGAGGCATCTGAGTTTGGGACCCTGCCATATGTGTTTCTTCAACTAGCTATTGATTCATATCCTTGCTATCCTCTGTAATAAACTGGTAATCTAGAAAATAAGTTTCCCTGGTTCTGAGAGCCATTCTAGCAAGTTCATCAAACTCAGGGGGGAGTCATGGGGTCTGATTTATAGCTGATCAGTCAGACTACAGGTGAACAATCTGAATTTGGGACAGGCATCTGAAGTGGGGGGCAGTCTTTTGGAACAGAGATCCTAATTTGTGGGATCTGATGCCATCTTCAGGTGGAAAGTGTCAGAATTGAGTTACATTTGTGGGACAGTTGGTCAGTGTCCAAAGAATTAGAGAATTACTCGGTTGTATGGGGAGAAGACCCTCACAAGGGAATTGGTATCAGAATTGAAATGTCCTTGGAGCATGGCTTTGTGACTAACGAGAATGTTCTCTCTGGTTTCCATAGCTGGGGTGCACAGGTTATTGGACTTGTATCAGGTGGGTAGTTAGCTGGAGGAGCACCCTGAACACAAAATGACAAGTTGAATTCTCTTTGCCAGACCATGCTAGTTCTCAGGGGAGTTTGTCTTAATAAAGGGGTCTCGGTCCATAAGGGACCTTTGTCATCTCCACCTTAGTTGCCTTGTTAGCTCTTACAAAGTCCCATCCTAGTATTGCCTACCCAGTATCATAGTCGAGCAGGTCTGTGACTGGACCATCATGTTCATGGAAGAACCAGAGAGAAGTTTTCACAAACACGAACTATTCTTGCTGTCTGTGACAATGAAGGTCTTTACTTTCTTAAGCTATTGTTTAGGAATAACTCTGGATCTTGGATGGGACTATAGCTTTGCCTGTTCTATAAGGAAGCCTCTTAAGTCGTAGAAAGGCTTATTGCTTTGGAATCACATTGAAATAGATATACCTCTGGGGTGTCTGGGTGGCACAGTCTATTGAGCATCTGACTCTTGGTTTCAGCTCAGGTCATGATCTCAGGGCTGTGACCTCAGTGTTGTGAGATCAAGCCCTGTGTCTGGCTTTGCGCTCAGCATGGAGTTTGCTTAAGACTTTCTCTCCCTCAGTCCCTTTTCCCCTTTGCCTCTCTGCCTCCTGCCCCCTCTGTCCCTCTGCCCTCTGCCCCTCTGCCCCTCTCTCTAAAATAAATAAATCTTTCTCTTAAAAAACAAAAAAAGAAATAGGTATACCTTTGAAGACTTTGGCTTTTCTATCTAAAATGTTAGCTTTTATCCTAAGCAAATATCTTATTAACACCTATGAGAAAATCAGATTGAAAAGGGGGGAGAAAAAGAAAAAGATACAAGAGAATGCCTTGGCTGATTTAAGAATCCCTTGACAAGGGTAGGTGGCAGAGATCAGACTAACAGCAAAAATTAAGAAATAGGTATACCTTTGAAGACTTTGGCTTTTCTATCTAAAAGAAATGTTAGCTTTCATCCTAAGCAAATATCCTATTAACACCTATGAGACCCATTAAAAAAAAATTAAGAAATGCCAAAGACACTCAAGCAAGCTTGAAACCTACATAAGCCCTGATAGCTCCCCATCCCCCCCCCCCAAAAAAGTTTTGACAAATTCACTGAGAACATGCAGGAGACTATGGCCAGCTTTAATGTCTCATGAAATTTTCATGAGTAATTCAAGCAAATGGTTGGTTAAAAACAAGTAAATTAAATAAATGTAGGTAGGATAAAGTTTATAAATGAACTCTTCAACAATAATTGTGTTTTTATAATGTGTTTAGATAAAAATATTTTCTGAAATATTTTTGGTAACTTGAAATCTTACAGTTATACTAAATTAAATAAATGATGGATATTCACTGACTATCTAGATCATTTCCAAATAAGATAAAATACTGAAATGTTAATTGCTAAATGTATAGGTTACCTACCTTTGGCTTCTTATTTGAGAGAGAAAAGATATTTCTATCAGTAAACATGTTTTTCACCACATTGAAAAATTATACTATGAGGAAGCACATAACCTCTAGAAATTAAGAATGGCTTATTCATAAATTTGGTCATCTACTACAGAATGCTGATAGATGAGAAACAGTTCACAACTACTTAATTCCTGGTTTTCACCGGAAATTAGGGAATTCTAATAAATATATGTAAATAAAACTACTAGGAATAATGAGGGTAGAGCAAAGAAACCGTATATAAAGTTTCAAGAAAAATATGGTGTGTTTGTGGTAAGGGAAAATAGGAGGTGTAAAGAATCTGTTTGTTAGGGAAGAGTCATGTCATTTTGTTTTAGTTAAGGATAGTTAAAGGTTGTTTACAAATTTTTAAAAAGGAAAATAAAGGACAAAAAACCAGGGTGCCTGGGTGGCTCAGTGGGTTAAAGCCTCTGCCTTCGGCTCAGGTCATGATCCCAGAGTCCTGGGAACCCAGGGTCCTGGGATCGAGCCCCGCATCAGGCTCTCTGCTCAGCAGGGAGCCTGCTTCCTCCTCTCTCTCTCTCTCTCTCTCTCTCTGCCTACTTGTGATCTCTGTCAAATGAATAAATAAAATCTTAAAAAAAAAAAAAACGACAAAAAACCCTAACTGGATATAAAAAGAAAGAGAGAGAAGAGAGTCTTGTGTGGTCAAGCTGACTAAAATTTTAATGAATTTATTAAAAGGGTTTTCAAAAAATGAGCTTCAATATCAGTTCTCTGTCTACACAACACTAGAATTTAATTTTCTTTCTTAGTTAAAAAAAAAACAAACCAAAAAATGGTTTTCCTAGGTTGTTGTAAAAGACTTTCTTTACCTGTTGAATAATCTGCCTAGAAAACACAGAGTCTGTGTTTTATCAAAATAATTTCCTGTGCTTCATGTTGTCTTTATTGGGTCTTTGATAATTCGAGACAACAGAGTCTTCTCAATATTGAAAGAGCTAAGATTTTCTTTACCATCATGTAATCTTCAATACTTACCTTTGAGATCTTCTATTATCACTTTGTTACATAGATAGCTAGCAATTGTTTCACAGTGATCTGTGATCTTATTTGATTAAGCATTCAAGTCTTTTGACATTTTTGACAAACTTCCCAATTCAAATTGTAAGTAAACTATTTTTGACTTCAAACGGACTTCGAGATTGCCCAGAGGGTCCCTGGAAAATCCCAGAAGAATGTGTTCTATGACTTTGTAAAAAAGAAGAGAGATTTAAACTAACTAGGTTTATTTAATATGTTCAAATATGTGAGAAACATTGTCAAATAAGAAGTAATGTTAAATCTTTAGATTATATTTGTATGGGCATTTGTTACCAATATAAAGGTTTCAGAAGTTAGGGGTGCCTGGATGGCTCAGTGGGTTAAGCCTCTGCCTTCCGCTCAGGTCATGATCTCCTGGTCCTGGGATGGAGCCCCGCATCAGGCTCTTTACTCAGCGGGGAGTCTTCTTCCCCCACCCCACCCCCTGCCTGCCTCTCTGCCTACTTGTGATCTCTGTCTCTGTCATAAGTAAATAAAATAAATAAATAAATAAAAAGAAATTATATTGTATGCAAATTAAATTATATCCAAATTCACAGAATTATGTCAAAGTCTTTATACTGGGTAATAAGGCATGATTCCAGTTATTATCTAGGAATGTTGTATGCCAAAAAAAATAACCAAATTTCTTTGTCAATTGCATTATAATGAACCCTCACCAGATCTTTAACCATGTCTATTTTTGAGTCTTGAAATTCAAAAACTTCTGTTTTACTCTGATGTTTTTCTGAAGGCTTTTGCCATCAACCATAGGCAAAAAGCGCTCCACCTTAAAAGAGATACATAGAAAGGTCTCTGACAATTATTACAGTGTCCAGGTTCCTGATAACTTCAAAATCACACCGGTGAACTAGTTGAGAATTTCAAGGATTCAAATAAAGAAACCGAAGAATTCAGAAAACTGCTAACCCAAGATCAAGCAGAGCAAGTGTTGATTATGGGCGGGGGTTGGGGGTTAGGGGGGTGCACTGGGTGGCTCCCTCATTAAGAGTCTGCCTTTGGCTCAGATCGTGATTCCAGGGTCCTGGGATTGAGCCCTGGGATGGAGCTCCCTGCTCAGTGAGCCTGCTTCTCCCTCTCCTTCTCCTCCCCCTACTTTTGTTCTCTGTCAAAAAAAAAAAAAAAAAAAAAAAAAATTACATGGGACTAAGTGAACTAACTGATGAGGATATCCTGATGATACCTTCTACTGGATTTTTTTGTTTGAAACACCATGGGTTCTTTAGTGTTTTGGGTTCCAGATTTAAGGAAACCTTTTTATCCCCCCCCTTTTCACTTAAGCTAACTGTAACTTACAACAATTTAGTAGACTACACCTTTGTAAACAAAATGAAACATTTGTTTTTCTCCCTAGCTGGTTCCTCTTGAATTCAGAAGCCCTTATTGAATATTCTTATTTTCATGGAAATATAAAAATTTGCATAAATTAAATAAAAACCTGTTCCCCTTATAACAGGACACAATTGGAAGCATCAGTTACATTACCAAGGCTCTGACAGGAATGTCATAGTTGAAAACAATGTGCACAGAATCAGATAGGACCAGATTAAGAAACGGCTTTTGAGGTTATGGGGCCAATGTTTACAAAACACTCTTGGACTACTGGCCTGGTACTTGGCTTACCGGGTTCTCAGCCTCAAGGGTTTGTAAAGGCTACTGCCCAGCAGGCTCAGGAACCTCAAAATATCTTGCAAACCTAAAGAAGGACTCACCCCAATCTGTAGGTAATAAAAGTGAAGTCTGGTGGCATGTTCCTAATGTAGTTCCTTAGCCTCAAAAGGCTTTTAAAAGTCCAATCTGAGATTCCTCACGAAAAGTTCCAGTAAAGCAGACTTAAAAGGAGCATATAGGACAGACACATCACTATTGTTGCTGCATTTACATAAATCATCAAAAGAACTTTAAAGTGACTAGACTTATTTTGCAAACAGATTAGATTATCTTTCATAAAACCGGGAGTGATCACAGGGCACAAATCCTACGTTTCAATAAAAACTATAGCACAGCCTTGTGGTTTGTTGAACAGTGCCGTGGTCATGGACTTAGAACTTTTTTTTCCTCTTTGGAAACTGTCTCCTGCCATTTGTGCGTTTTGTCAATAGGTAACATTTCCAGTTTTCCTCTTATCCTCCAGACTTGACATCACTGAGAAGTAGGACTGCCTTTTTTCTGAAGTCGGGCCAACTGAGGCTGAGTGACAGGATAGGAACTTCAAAGAAATCCCCACAACAGATCCTATAGGAACAACCTTTACCCCCCACCCCCGCACCTCAACCACTCAGAAAGTTCATCAGAGCACCCAGTGCCATTCCCAGAAACATTCACCCTGCAAACCAAAGAAAATTCATCGGATTGCCACTGCCTGTCCTTGTCTTATGGTCTAAAGAAGTTTTCAACCCAAGATCTAAAAACCTTCTTGACTGATGGCCCTCTGAAATCAAAACTGAGCTGGTAGTTTCTTGTAATCGTGAACGTTTGCTTTTCTTTTGTTTCCGTAGAAATGCTCCTCATAAAATGCCTGATTACTCACAGCATCCCCAGGCCCAATTTAGACTGGCCTTGTGAAATAAGACACAGCTGTTTGACGAACGGACCTCTTCTCAGGACTGAGAGACCAGCTCAGTGAGACACGTAACAATCCACGAACTCAGCTTCTGGACTGGGAGACTCCTTGGGAGAAGTTTCAAAGGGAGGGAAAGAAGGGGACCAGAACAGGCCACCCCAAAATAGGTCATTTAACATAAAGATTGTTTTGGGCTAAATGCACTCGAAAAAACAGCAGGTTTAAGAACATAATGACCTTCCCTTTTTCCTTCTGAAAGCAGGAGATAAAACGCCCATGTGAAAGAGACTCTTTCTATGCCAGGAGGAACAAAATATTCTTATCCCTAGAGACAGAGAATTGAGGTTGAGAGAAATCCATATGAACAGGCTTGGCTAAAATAACAGTCACAGAATTAGGAAGCAGCAACAGGCAAGACATATACCACCATCAGGCTGACGGAAGAAAGCTGGCTTTGTAAGGTGCAAGAAAGACACAAACAACACCACCTACAACCGTAACAGCTTCCAGGACATACAAGTCAGCCCGTGTTTCAGTTTTGACCTTACGGCGGTGTATTTGTCAAGGTAGGCAGATAGAACATATTCTATTCCGGAGTTGTATTTGATTTACAGCTTTTGATCATTTAGGTGTATGAGGGACTCCATTTTAGACCGTCATCCCAGCTCCATAAATTTTAACGAGGTCAAAGTGGTGCTATTTGTGGAGGTGACAATTTCCTCCTTGAACCCTGCGGCACTAGGGAGAGGAGATTCACGCTTGTGAGAGATGTCTGAGGCTTTCTTTTCCAGACTCTAGGGGATAACTAGAGAAAAACAAAAGCGGGCAATAATGGGAATAGGACTGGCCAAATGATCTCTTCTCTGCTCCCTCTCAGGTTCAAAATCTCCCCCGATCCTCTGCTTCGTGGCCACATTGAGGAGAAGAGTGAGGATGGCTGGGATAGAGGCAACAGAGAAGACTGTAAGAATGAGTGGATATGACCCAAGAGAAGTTTTGAGACTTGCTTACTTTTTGCCAAAACAGTAGCAGTCTAGCAAAATGGCGGTATTGGGAGGAAGACCTGGAAGTGGTGGGGAGAAAAGAGAAACACGGGGCGCAGAGAGAAAATGCAAACGGTGTTTTTCAGTGGTCTGGGGGTAACGACCATGGTCACAGCCAGGAGATTTAGGCAGTGAGGTCAGTGCTTTCTTAAGATGGAAAGGATGAAAAAGCTAGAGAGCATGTGTGCATATGGGCGTTTTGGGGAGGTGAGAAGCAGGGACATTGATTTTCCATCCACATCTCCTACATCCCTGCTGTTTCTATTTTCTCGCTGGAAATTCTGGTAAAGATCGTGTGTGTGTGTGTGTGTGTGTGTGTGTGTGTGTGTGTGTGTTTCTTGGGCATCAGAAAAGGAAACAGAGTAATCCTTTAACCTCTGCTTTTCCCTTCTTCAAGAGCAGGTGTTAGAGACGCATTCCTGCAAAGACTTACACATCATCGGCCTAGAGAGGAAAAGCCTAATGGGATCACTGGTGTGAAATGCAAAGTTGGCCAACCCTCCTCTCTGCCCCCATGGGGCCCAAAGCAGAGCATGCCACCTAAAGTGATGTGCAAGTTGATCTATTGGAGTACAAGAAAAATGGAACTTCTATTTAAAAATTATCTCAGGACACCTGGGTGGCTCAGTGGGTTAAAGCCTCTGCCTTCGGCTCAGGTCATGATCCCAGGGTCCTGGGATCGAGGCCCACATCGGGCTCTCTGCTCAGGGGGAGCCTGCTTCCCTTCCTCTCTCTCTGCCTGCCTCTCTGCCTACTTGTGATCTCTGTCTGTCAAATTAATAAATAAAAATCTTTAAAAAAAGTTGTCTCTTTAAAATTTGTGTTCATCATTTACAAAATATTTGACATATTGGTACACTAACAAACACATCCGTATAGCATGCTCTCAATTTCTTTACTGATGATCTCATCAATCAAACATTTTAAGACCATGGTTTAGTAGATAAAGTCCAAACTCCCTTTGCACAGTCTGCCAGAAGCTCTGGCATGATTAGGCTAGCACATGCCTTGTCTTTCATGCTTAAGCAGTTCCAAACTTCTACTGTTCTGGCATATACCAGGAATAGAGGAGAGCAGAGGGTAGGACAAGAAGAAAGCTAAGTAAAGGCGAAATTTCTCCTAATGTCTATTTTCAGCTTGTTCCCATGGGGAAAGTGTATGGCACCACAAAGTTATCCCACCTTTCTGCAAGGGGGCCAGGCTTTGGTCTGCTTATATCTGTCAGCCCCGGGCTCCTGATGCCCTTCAAGGAAAGCAAAACCTTCCAGGCACTTCAGTCACGAATGAGCTCCCATCAGCTGAAGGTAATTCTCTGGAGAAACTGCAGCCCTGAGCTGTTAGCAGCTAGCTTTCCCAGCAGCTGGGGAGTTTTGTGGGCCCATCTGATTTCAGGGGATACAGTAGATGAAGTACCAACGGGCATTGCTATACTTTGCCACAGTGATATCTACAAATCTGTCATGAACTTTATAGGAATGATACTCATGGGGAACACTGCCATTGTATTCTCGGTCAACACACTAATTGCAAACTTGGTAATTTACAGTCTTGTGTTGTTGTCTTTCCTTTAAACATTATTATTTTAGTTAGCTAGTCTTTCAAAAACCTGTTTTTTCCCCCTAAATACTTTAGTCTCTATGTCTTCCTTTAAAACTGGATAATTTCTTTTCACCTCTAGGACTTATCTCGATGCCACTTTCTCTGGGAAGCCTTCCCTGGTCCTTCTAAAGCTGGGATGCTTTTCTACTACTCTGTTCTCATCAACACCTCGTATATTCCGGAGTCATTACAGGATTAGCCCACTGTGTGACTAAATCAATCAGGGCTCTGTCAGGAAAACAGAAACCACTCCATGTTTTCTGGGCTTACAGGATTTGCTACAGGAACGAGGGGCTTCTTTGACCACTGGAAGAGCTGAGGAAGTCATGAAGGTGGGGGAGCCCAGGGGAGGGAGGCCAGCTCTGAAGACCTGGCAGGAAGTCACAGTGAGGGCAACTCACCAGGAAGATGCTGCACTCCAAGAAGCACTCTCCTGTGCTCTGGGCACCACAGTGACCCAGGTGGTCCCCAAGAGCTCAGCAGGGGGCCGCTCTGAATCCCTCTTCTGCTCTCCAGTCTGGCAGAGTCTGGCAGCAGTTGCCTCTACAGTATACGGCTCCTCATTCTGTTCCCAAATCTCCAGCAACTTCCTTCTACAGGAAGCTCCAATCCCTGAGAAGGGGATTTTTGAGAGCAAACCTTAAAGGGGACAGTGCTGGTGCTGAGCAGACCACAGATGATCCAGTGCAGTGTCGCATGACAGATTATGAACTCCTTCTAAACTCCGGAATGTACCTCGATCATCTTTACATTTTCAGTGTTTAATTCCAGTTCCTGGGAATTAGAGGTATTCCATAAATGTTCATGAAGTGATTGAATAAGTGAATGAGAGGACAATGGCTCCCTGAAACCAGTGCTTTGGGCTGTGTTGTACCAAAAAATGCGATGGGGATGCCTGGGTGGCTCAGTTGGTTAAGGCTCTTGATTTTGGCTCAGCTCATGATATTGGGGTTGTGAGGTGGAGCCCTGCCTGTACTCCGGGCTGGCATGGAGCCTGCTTCAAGATTCTCTCCCTCTCCCTCTCGTTCAAAAAAAAAAAAAATATGCCATGAAAGATCAATGGTCATCTCCAAAGAACATTTAATTTTTTAATTATTTTAAATTTTAATTGAAGTATGACATACAATATTATATTAATTTCAGGTGTACAACAGTGATTCCACAATTATATACATTATGAAAAACTCCTCACACTTAGTTACCATTGGTCACCATACAAACTTATAATATCACTGACTATATTCCCTATGCTGTGCTTTTCATCCTTGTGACTTTTATAACTGGAAGTTTGTACCCCCTGATCTCCTTCACCTATTTCACCCATCCCTCCTGGATCTCCTCTCCTCTGGCCACCACTAGTTTGTTTTCCATATTTATGTATCCACTTCTTCTTCTTCTTCTTTTTTTTTTTTTTTGCTCATTTGCTCATTTTTTAGATTCCACATGTGAATT
This sequence comes from Mellivora capensis, assembly GCA_004024625.1. NCBI lineage: Eukaryota > Metazoa > Chordata > Mammalia > Carnivora > Mustelidae > Mellivora > Mellivora capensis. Next base: position 9,973 of record PISX010011977.1, on the reverse strand, counting down.
CATATGGAATTTGTATTTCTCTGGCTTATTTTACTAAGCCTCTAGATCCATCCATGTTGTCTCACATGGCAAGATTTCATTCTTTTTTTATGGCTGAGTAATATTCGATTGTGTATAGATACCACATCTTCTAGAAGAACTTCATATTTGGTAACATATGGTAGCGATAGTAGCGATTCAGGATTCTTTGTTTCCTGAGCTGACAGGAACTGTCACATTTCTGGAATCTAAAATCCTAGGCAGGAGGGAGTCTTCACAATCAGTGTACTGGCCCCCCCAATCCCAGCAATATTATCTCTCCAGGGTTCTTTCTTCATTCTCTCCAGTGCTCAAGAGCTACGTGCGTATTAAATGAGCCGCCACTAGATGGGACTCTTGTTTGTTAGTCGTGGATGATCATTGATTGTTTCCAGACGGGGAATTGACTGAAGTGGAGACAAATGTTACAACTTCACAAAGCAATGAAGCTGTCCCTCAAACTATAACTATAAAATTGAGGTCAGTTGACGTAAGATACATACCACTTCAAACAAGAACCGCTGCAAACAAAAATCCAAGAGCCTCACATCTTTTCTGTACCACTTCCCCCACTTCAGAGATACAACACAACCGGCACTAGAATCTTGTTCTCTTCCGTGTTCCCAGGGGCTCTTTCCCCAGTTACCCTGTTCTTGCTTCCTATGAGGGGGGATGATTCAGAGCCTTATTGTTTTCTGAAATATCATAGGAGGGTAGGGAAACACTTTTTTCCCCAGTAGGTGAATAGGCACTTATATTAGTTCAAATTATGGCCAAGAAACAGCTGATCATGATAAATAAAGGCAAAATTCCTACAGCATGTGTAATAAACTTCCCCTTTAAGATCAAAAAATTTCTAACTAAATTAAGGCTTTCCCTATGACTTCCCACACTTTTTTTTAAAGTGCAAAAGTAGTACATATTCATTGAATAAACCCAGAAAACAAAGATAATCAAAAAGATGAAAAATCCTTAATTCCAGCTCCAATAAGCAATAAATATTTTAGTGACTGTTTTCATGGTCCTTTGTTAATTATTCACTTATATTTCTGATTGACTTGGTACACTCTTAATACAACTCTATGTGCCAGGCCCCATGCTAGGTATGAGTTTGCAAATAAAAACAAGATATGCTGTCTCTACAAGAGATACATTGTACCTCTCTTTCTTTCTCTGAATGCCAAAAGAGGCTCTCATCTGGAAATACCGGATTAAACTATCACCCAAGGATATCTCTTAAAAAATGTATTTTCTTGAACACATTATACCAAAACACATTTCCTATTGATATGGTAATATTTTCTCCAAATATTTCCCCAACATTTTCTCCAGCATGGAGAAAACAATGCAAACAAATAATTGGAATGCATAAATTTCCTGCCCTAATAATAGGTAATATAGGCTTGAGCTGAGTATGGGCACCAGACAGATATTCAGCAGAGGAAGTTGAAATAAATGAAATGGATTTGTCAACTGAGAGTAGTACTGTTCCAAAAGAATTCTACTGGGGGACACACCTATCCCCATCCTTGTCTTGCTTTCCATTCTACATTCTCAAGTAAAGACTGTGACCTTAGGATTGCCAATGGAACTGTTTTTGCTCAATATTATTCTTCTGTTTGCTCTGGGTGCTGTTCATTCCAACGTAAATATGGAGAGCAGGAAATAACCAAGTCTGTTTTTATCTATGAATGCATTGTTCCCTGGAAATATAATTATTTTGTTCATTTGAAATTGCCTTTGATCAAGCAAGTTGGTAGAAGCCAGTTTTTTGTTGTTTTTTGTTGCCTGCAGATGGCAGTGATTATTAACTTGTCATTCTGAATACAAAGGGTTGGTTCTACCCAGCTTCTATCTAAAGTGCTATCTTAATGGCAAGGTTTATTGTGTTCTGATAAAAATTAGTAAGATTCACATAGTACCTTGGAAGGAGGGAGCTCAATTTATATGCTTAACATGATGTCATTTAAAATATTAGGCAACCAGATGCAGAACACAAAAGGGTTATTAAACTGACATATGAGAAACATTAAATAGTGATTTAAAAAAAGTTTAAGAGCAGGAATTGTTATTGTGGCCACACTTAAGTAATGCATCTTAGAAAATGAGATTACAAAATATAAATTATGATAAATTTTGAGCTTTAAGTTTTAGCTCCAAAACAGGATGTGGCAGTCATGGGTGATTGTTCCTTGAGGACATTGGCAAGGTACGTTCTGGAATGCAGACAACAGTGCCATCCAAGTGGAAGGAATCATGAGAAAGGCTCTGGGACTCAAACTGCAAACACCACCTTCCTCTTACATGAGCTCTTGGATAATATGTGCAGTTTTAAAGTCATAAGGAAGATATAATGGAGCTGAAGAAATCTGGGAAGGTTCGGCTGAAACAGTCCAGGGAATTGAGTAGGAATCATGTGCCTGTCCACTCAAAAGGTGGCTGTCCATCATAAAGGGGTGGGAATGTGATGAGAATCATTCTTTCAGGGTCATGGGGCACTGCTTAACCTGTGAAGGGGTTAATACAGGGCATTTCAAGAGAAGTGTTGCTTTCAAGTGGGTACACTCACAGAGTCTGAATATGGAGAGTTTGTAGAAGATAGAAACACAAACAAGTTTAAAGTGAGGTACCCAGACATGTTATTTTCTAACATATTACAAAGGGATGAAAATGGAAGTTTTGGGGATACGCCCATTCTCTTCTAAGGCTGAAGGAACTCAGTGAAGATAGCTCTGCTTTGCCACAAACTACTCCAGTTATGAGACCATTTGAGCAGGAAGGACTTCAAGACAAACTCAGTGCTGATATATTCTTATTTTCATCAGAATTACACATCAGGTTAGAAAGATAAATCCAAAGCATTGTACTTTTATGAAAACGCACAGACATTGGATAGTCTTACTGGACGTACTTGGAAGAGATAAGCTCTTTTTGTAGATACCAGAGATCTGTGCATTAAATGCAATGACATTAGATTTGTAATTCTATGACTTCTTTTAAAAGAGAGGAAAATGAGCATCAAGATTACGAATGGAAAAAAAGAGATTATAAAGTGGATGAACCTGAATATGAAATGTTCTTATTTGACAAAGCTATCTGGACAGAGGAGTTGCTGACTTTCTTCATTTCCTTTGTTTCTCTGTCCAAGCCAAAATTTTCTCATTATTGATCCGGAACTATTTATCAAGCCTTACTCTTAAACCAGCACTATAGGCCAACAGTAGTCTCTCAGTACATGCTTATTTAGTGGGTAAATTATGATAGTTAGTGGTAAGACAAAGAAGAAAAAAATCATAGTTTCCATCTTCACATGGGCAGGAAATAATGAGCAAGAGAGGAACAGAACTGAAGAGATGAGATACTGATTTACTAAAGAAATAACTATAATATAATGTTTTATACATCTCCCTAAGTACTGCTGTAACATCATTCTACAAATTTTGAAATGTGGTTTTATTTTCATTCTGTTCAAAACACATATTTCCCTTTTGACTTCTTCTTCAGTCCATGAGCTTCTTAGATGTGTTTCAGTTTTTTAAATATTTGGGCATTTTCCAGATTTCTTTCTGTTGGTTGATTTCTTAATTTAATTCCACTCTGGTCAGAAATCATTTTGCATGTTTTGAACTCTTTTAAATTCATTAAGGATTTTCTTTTCTGGTCTGTTTTAAAATTTAAAACAATTTTTTTGGCAAATAACTGTACAGAATGGGAATCTTTGGATTTGGATACTCACTTTGTACATTGTCAAGTTAAGTAAAGCTAGCTGCTGTAACAAACAAACCCCAATCTCAGTTGCTTAACATAATACATACTTTATCTTTTTCATAGTCCAAAGTATGTTTGATGGGCAGCTTTTCCTTTGATGATTTAGGTACCCAGGCTCTTTTATTTAGCGGTTCTGTTATCCTCTAGGGTAGTCTCAAATTTCCACTTGGAACAAATCTCTGTATTTTGTTGCCTAATGAGTAAAGAAAAGGAACATGGAAGATCACAGTAAAAGTAGAAGTCAAGGCTGGAAATCAGCAAAATACTCATTTTAAGAAAATCAAAACTATTGGCCAGCCAATCAAATAATAAGAAAGCCAATAGGAAATAGCTTTTCTGCCAACGGGAAAGAGATTTTTACCTAATACGTTGAACAATTTCATCTTCCTGTAGACTCAACATTTCGAATACAGAGTAGTCTTTGGTATTGGCTTTGTCCATTTAAAAGGAGCTTAAATTAATTTTCTCCCTATTGAGATCCCCTAATTCCTAGAAAAACTACTTTTTGGGGGTTTTGTTTGGGTTTTGTTTTCTTGTTTATTTGATTCCCTCCATCATTTTTTCCTCATTCCCTCATTCCTCTTTCCCCATACTGGTGGTATATTCTAATAAGGCTTTCCTAACTTTAGGAAATTGTGAAAAAAATGAAAAGAAATTTAATCTTTCAAAGAATCATTAAGAATAGACATTCTCAACCTTGTTTGCACATTAGAATCACCTGGGGAGCACCTAAAATTGTTGTATCAGTGCCCCCTTTTTTTTTTTTTTAAGTTCTTTGTGTAATTTCAATATGTAGCCAAGATTGAAAGCTGATAACAGAGAGATCCATTCTCAATTTCAAGGAGTTAACTTTTAGGTGATGGTCAAATTGAAGTGAGATACATGTGTTTACAAAATAAGAGAGCTAGGTGTACCTTTGGAGCCATTTCTCTTGGGAAATAGCCTATAATTTGTTTGGATTATCACTGTTTGAAGATCCTGTCACTGGGATATAATACATTGGTTTCCAGATGCAATTAGGTTTCTGTTTTCTCTGCAAGTCATAGCATCAACTGAGGTAATCATTCGACTGTCAAATTTGCATTCAAACCTGGGAATGAGTCTCATTGCCAGTTGAATTTTAACCGTGGTAATTAAAACATTTCACAATAAATATAATTTAAAGGAAATTTTACTTACTTTCCCATGGCCAAGATTATTAGACTGACGGTAAAACTTTTAGAATCAGTGGTGTGAAGAAAATGTGAGAATGACTAAATAAAATTTACAGATATCTTAAACTCCCAGCCCAACTGGTGTATAACTGTGGTAAAAATAAATTAATTTCAAGATTAAATTTCTGGGCCCAGAGTTAGCTTCTCAAAATAGTGAAAGTTGTGTGAATTTCGTGAATTCCACCTTTCTCACAATTCAATAGATGTTAATAAAGGAATTGGAGCATTTTGTACACCTATGCAATTGGTACAGAGTTACTGCCTTTAAGGTATGTTTTTGCCCAACTCTTACTAATTAGAGGCTGGTTGAGTGGCTGCCTTTACTCCACTGGGGTTCCTATTTTATTCTGTAACTGTCTGGGGTAGCATTACATTTTAGTCAAATGCTTTTCAGGTCATCTTTGACTTTTTATTCTCCTCTATCCCCTAACTCTGGGGTCACCAAAATAAATAATTCCTCAGTCTGGCATAGCTTTCAGATATTCTGAATTCTCGACTTTCCACCGCTGCTTTTTGTAGATCAGGTCTTTTTACTGAACGTCCTAGCTGGTACCCCAGCTTTCATCAGGCTTTCTCTTTTTAACTTGTCCCATTCTTTTAAGAACTTCATCTTCTTGGTCACCACATTCAGCAAAACCATGAATTCTAAACTCTTTTTTTCTTTAGGCCTTTCGTAAACAGGACATTCTCTGACTCTCCAACCCATTTCCTACTATTCCAGCCCCCACCCGTGTTGGCAATGCTGATCTTCCATAGAAAAGTCTTAAAAGAAATTTTAAAAAGGGTGGTGGTGGTTGGTACTTAAGAGTAATCATGAGTTACCTTGAAAATTGCTTCTAATGCAACACAATCTTCTGAAGATGCAGTCTAGTTGATTTTCAAAAGTACAATTCATTTATTTCCTCTAGAATCAACTTCTCTGTGCCTTGGGTAAGTCACACTACCACTTGCCTCTGCTATAAAGGTATGAGGATAATTCCTGATCCCCATTCACTCCTGAGCAATGGGCAGTCAAAGGAGATGATAGCCAAATAGATGTGGGGTTCATGCCAAGTTAGTGAGTCAAAAACACGTTATTGTTGTTTTTGAAATTGAATTGGAGCATGCAAACCTGTTCTTATTCAGAGATCAGTTTCTCCCACCTTCAGGAAGATGATAAGTAGTGGGTCTACGTCTCCCCTCCCAGCTGCTTCCACACTAAGGAAATGCCACGCAGGCCCAGGTGACCAGGTGTTTTTGACTTTATATCCCATTCCTCCCAGCTTTTTGGAAACAGGCTGAGAGGGGAGTAAACCCACAGATAAGGAAGCCATAGGCTTCAGACAGTGGCCAGCAGCTTGGTAGAATCAATTATATTTACTAACTCAGGGATTCTGAATCAAGTAACTCCAAAAGGCCAGTTGATGTTAACTGAAAAAATGCTCAGAAAAAGTAAGGGGGTCAACATTTTCTTCACTGTTTCTCATCCATCTCCCATTTCTTTCTCTTACATTTGTATAGCAAATCTCAGATGTCATGTTATTTCACCTCTAGATACTTCATTATACGTCTTTAGTAGATAAGGAATCTCTCTCTCTCTCTCTCTTTTTTTTTTTACATTTTAACAGATTTAATAGTGTAAGGGAGGAAAATAATTTTCCCACTACCCCTCTGAGTTCTTAGTTGGGACCCATGTAATAAAAGACAGATTAACAAGAAAAAACAAATGGAAATTTATGAACATGTTTACTTCATATTTACATGGGAAAGATCCAGGGAAAGATGATTAATTCCCCTAGGTGGCATAGAATTCAGACTTCAACACCACCTTAATTGGGAAAAGGGAAAGAGTAAAAGGATTTTAGGAAAGATGAATGGGTCCTTGGAAAAATAGATGAGGGGTATAGTTTGCGACTGTTTGTCAGAGTCTGGTATGGACTTCCACTCTCCTCTCCTATGAAAAGAGTCGATCCTCTCTACCTGATGAAACTCCCAAGACTATATATGTGACATTTGAGTTCCTTTTGGAAGATCCGTACTGAGGCAAATAAGGGGAGTTCAGAGAAAGCTCTTCCTGGTATTCGCCAATGTTTAAGGCCTACATTTCAAAATAATCAATATACCAATGCAGCATACATTGGGGTGGCATGTCCTAAACTCCTACAGTCATATTTTGGTGTGGCACATTCTGTCACCTTTCATCTCATCTAATACCCAGTCCATATTCAAGTTTCTCCAATTGTCTTAAAGATGTCTTTTTACAGTTCATTTTGTTTGAATCAGAATCTGAACAAAACCTTCTTATTGCTTTTATTTATTCTGTAACAGCCCTACTGTGGATTTTTGTTCTATAGAACATCCCATAGCCTGGATTTGGCTGATTGCTTCTGTAAGGTGTTGTTTAACTTCTTCTGTCCATTAAATGGTCAGAAACTGGGAGTGAGAGGCTTGGATTTAGTTTTTAAGACAAGATTGCTATATTGCTACTGTTGCATACTTTTTAACACATCACCTTATGAAACACATAATGTCAGGTTGTCCCACATTCTGAGACATAATGGCAGACTAAAATTGGCACGTGCTCTTTGTCACACTGTCTACAGAGAGATGGAAGCTCTTTCCCTTCCTTGAATCCAGAATCCAGACTGACTCCTCTATCTTGCTTGGCCAATAGATGCCACTCTGCCATTCACAACCCAGGCTCCAGCAAGCCTGGAAAACTAGAGAATAAGTTACATTTCAGGAAGCTTGCTTCCCTCTCTGACATCCTCTATTCCCTTTTCTTCCACTGCAAGGGAGTGTTTTTATCAATTTTTCATTTATCCTACCATCGTTTCTTTATGAAAATAGAAATAAATATGTATATTCATGTATATTTATGTGTACCTTTTTTTTTGTTACCCAAAAAGGCAGCACACCATAATTAGTATACTATACATAGCTTTTTTTCACTTTACAAAGTAACCTAGAGATTACTCTGCATCAGAATGTAGAGACTGGTCTCATTTTGAAGGGAGTTCATTGTGAAAACAAATAAAACTGTAGAGCTATGTCCTAGTACAGGTGATCATACAATGGATAGCTTTGTGTAGATACCATTTTGTATTTTAGCAAGCACTTTGAGGTAGATTTCTAGGAGTGAGGTTGATGGAACTTTACTAGATGTGATAACCTAAAAGTCAGGATAGTGAAGGAAGTCCGTCAGTGGAGAGTTGAGAGGGCAGTAGAAACACTGAGGAGACTGGAGACCTACAGAGAGCTATGAGGTGGACCCTCCCAGGGCCACAGTCAGGGCAAAAGTTCTTAGAGCCAGTTGAGTGCCCATGAGTGTTGGATTCCAATCTTAGATCCAGTTCAACTGCATCCCTGCAAATCATTTTCTCCAGGCAACTTAAGTGGATCTCTGATCCTTGGAACTGAAAAGAATGTTAACAAAAGTAGTTAGAGAGAAAAGTACATTGCAAAGGTACTGTTAGTACTATTCTAATAAATTTCATCTAATCTTCAACATTTTACTAGAAGAATTTCAAACAGAAAAGTCAAAAGAATAGTCCAATGAACATCTCTATGTCCTCCACCCAAACTCAAAAATTGTTAGCATTTTTCGCATATACTTTTTTTTTTCTGTTGAGTAATTTGGAACTAAGTTTCAAAATCATGACACCTCACTCCCTAAATACATCAGTATGCATCTTCTTAGATATTCTCCTAGATACCACGACACTGTTATTAGAACAAAGGTAATTAACAATAACTTCCTAATACTACCTGATATCTCATCCATGTTCAAATTTCATTATTTATAAAATGACATTTCATTCCCTTCTTCTCGAGGTATATTCAACCAGGGTATATGCACTGGGACATATGTATGAAACATGAATTCATGTTCAGGAAGTATGCTTCACTGTATATTTTATTAAGTTTTATTAGAAAGGGTTTTAGCTTTTTGTTGAATAAATTTTAGCATTCATTGGGAAGATCAAGTGTTTTTTCTCCCTCGATCCCTTCATATAATTTTATATGAATAGATCTTCTGATAATAATATTTCCTTTAATTTCTTAAATAAACTCTAATTTGTTATGACATCTTTGTAAAAGTTGCTGTTGGATGTTGTTCGCTAATATTTGATTTAAGGTTTTTGCAATGCTATAAGAGGGAGGAGTCCATGGCTTTCTTGTATGTGTATGTGTATAACCTTCATCAGGTTTTGGCATGAATGTTGTTCTCAGTTCAGTAAAAAAAATTTAGAAGTTTTCTTTTTCTTCTTTATCTATATGTTAACACGTTAACACATTTAAAATTGATTGATATTATCCCCTTTGAAGGCAGGTAGATTTCCCTTATGATGACTTGTGCTTTCATGGGATAGGGATAGTTCTTTGGGTTTTGTTTTTGTTTTGTTTTGTTTTTGTTATTTCTTCTAGAGAAGTGATATGTTTAACACATTTTTTAAAAACTTTGCTGGGGTTAGCTTTGGGAAATCAAATTTTCCTGGAAAATTATCAATTTCTTCAAGGTTTTCAAAGTGTTTGTTCATTGGCATACAATTGTGAGGTAATCTAGGATTTTTAATTTTCCCTGTTTTGATGGTTACTTCCACCTTGAAATTTCTTATTTTGGGTATATGTCTTGAAGATCTTGAAATTTCCCCTTTTTCTTGGTGAGGTTAGCTAGTGGTTTGTCAATTTATTTGATCTTTTCAAATAACCTTTTCTCCATTTTAAGTGTTCTTTTTACCAACATTAATTTGTACTTTTTTTTTATAAACATATTTTTATCCCCAGGGGTACATGCCTGTGAATCACCAGGTTTACACACTTCACAGCACTAATCATAGCACATACCCTCCCCAATGTCCATTACCCCACCCACCTTTCCCGACCCCCTCCCCCCAGCAACCCTCAGTTTGTTTTGTGAGATTAAGAGTCACTTATGGTTTGTCTCCCTCCCAATCCCACCTTGTTTCTTTTCTTCTTTTTCTACCCCCCTA
>PISX010011976.1:0-62621 GCA_004024625.1 Mellivora capensis | reverse complement strand
TCAAGCCCGGCTAGAACCTTGAGAATTGTCATTCTGAACTCTAGATCTGACATATTCCCAATGTCTGTATTGATTAGGTCCCTAGCCTTTGGTACTGTCTCTTGTTCTTTTTTTTGTGGTGAGTTTTTCCGCCTTGTCATTTTTTCCAGATAAGATTATATGAAGGAGCAAATAAAATACTAAAAGGGTGACAAAGACCGTAAGAAAATGCCCTTTAAAGAAAAAATTGAATTAACTGCAAGACTAAAGAATCATGTGGAGAAAGCCATGAATTCCGCGCATTGCTTTCTCCTCCTCTGGAGTTCCGCTGCTCTCCTTGTTAAGTGAACTTGGTCTTGGTTGGATTTCTTTTGATCTTCTGGGGGAGGGGCCTGTTGTAGTGATTCTCAAGTGTCTTTGCCTGAGGCAGAGCTGCACCGCCCTTACCAGGGGCCGGGCTGAGTAATCCGCTCGGTTTCGCTTTCGGGAACTTTTGTTCCCTGAGCGCTTTCCGTAGAGTCAGGAGGACAGGAATGAAAATGGCGGTCTCCTAGTCTCCGGCCCGGAAGAGCTGAGATTTGGGGCTCCACTCCTCAGAGAAAAGCCCTGGCTACTCCCATATTCCTCGCCTCTGCCCGCGCTCCGAGTTCACCCAACCTGCGACTGGTTCAAGGTAACCCCGAGCTGAGAGCTCACTCCTCGGCTCTGTCTCTGTAGCCGGCTTCCCGCTCCGATACCTGCTAGCTCTGCGACACTCAGACACCCTTCTGTGACCCTGCGGGACCTGGGGCCACGCTGACCCCGCGTGGGCTTCACCCCGGTTTAGCCTCTGGAGCGATGTCCCTCCGTGGATCAGACTTTTAAAAGTCCCGATTTAGTGCTCCGCTGCTCCGCCGCTTGCCGGGAGCCGGCCCCTCCTCCGCAGTCTATCCTCCCGTTGCTTTCGATTCACTTCTCCGCCAGTCCTATCTTCCAGAAAGTGGTTGATTTCCTGTCCAGAATTGCTGTTCCTCCTCTCTTCGATCTCCCGTTGGATTTGTAGGTGTTCACAATGTTTTGATAAGCTATCTAGCTGATCTCCTGCTACCTGATGTCGTCTCAGCTGCTACTTCTCCGCCATCTTGCTCCTCCCCCCCTTTCGGTTAAATCTACTCTTAAGTCTTTAATTCTTTTGGATGCAATTAGAAGTGGGATTGTTTTATTTCTCTTTCTGATAGCAGGTTCTTTAAAGAAAGAAAATAAGAATGCAACAGCTTTCTGTAGATCAATGATGCATCCTGCCACTTCACCAAACTACTTTATTCTACTAGATCTTGGATGGAGGCTTTAGGATAATCTATATATAGTGTCATATCATCTGTGAGTAGTGACAGTTCCACTTCTTCCCAATGCAGGTGGCTTTTACTTCTTATCTAATTGCTGTGGCTAAAATTTCCAATACTGTGTTTAATTGAAGTGACAAAGGTGGGTGTCCTTGTCTTGTTCCTAATCTTAAAGGAAAACTTTTCAACTTTTCACTGTTTGTGTGATGTTACCTGTGGGTTTGGCATGTATGGCCCTTTTTATGTTGAGGTACATTCCCTCATTCCCTCTGTCGAGGTGTTTTTTTTTTTTTGGTTTTTTTTTTCAATCATTGATGGATGTTGAATTTTGTCAAATCTTTCTTTATGTCTGTTGGAGGTAATCATATGATTTTTACCCTTCATTTGTTAATGTGGTTTATCTTACTGATTGACTGCAAATACTGAACCACACTTGTGTCCTTGAAATAAATCCCACTTGGTCGTGGAGCATGATCCATTTAATGTATTTTTAACTGGATTTGCTAATATTTTGTAGAAGATGTTTGCATCTGTGCTCATCAGGGATATTGGCCTGTAACTTTTTTTTTTTTTTTTTGGTAGTGTTTTTGTCTGGTTTTAGGATCAGGATAATGTTGGCCTTGTGGAATGAGTTTGGAAGCATTACTTCCTCTTAAACTTTTTGGAATAGCTTGAGAAAAATAGGTAGTAATTATTCTTTAAATGTTTGGTAGAATTCATCTGTGAAGCTTTTGGTACAAGCCTGTTAAGCGTTTTTCTTTCTTTTTTGGCTTTTAATTTTTTTGATTACTGATTCAACTTTATTACTACTAATTGGTGTGTTTAGATTTTCTTTTTATTTCTGATTTATTTAGTCTTGGCAGATTGTATATTTCTAAGATTTTATGCATTTCTTCTAGGTTCTCCAATTCGTTGGTGTATAATTGTTCATAGTGGTCTTTTATGGGCCTTTGTATTTCTGTAGTATTTATTATAACTTCTCTTTCATTTCTGATTTTATTGGGGCCATATGTCTTTTTTTCTTGATAGTTTTTCTAAAAGTATGTATTTTTTTAAAGGACCAGTTTGTGGGGTACCTGGCTGGCTCAGTCAGTAGAACATGTAACTCTTGATCTCAGGGTTGTGAGTTTGAGCCTCTTGTTAGGTGTACTTTTTAAATATTACTTTAAAAAATAATAATAGGGACGCCTGGGTGGCTCAGTTGGTTGAGCGGCTGCCTTCAGCTCAGGTCATGATCCCAGCGTCCTGGGATCGAGTCCCACATCGGGCTCCTTGCTCGGCAGGGAGCCTGCTTCTCCCTCTGCCTCTGCCTGCCACTCTGTCTGCCTGTGCTCGCTTGCTCACTCTCCCTCTCTCTCTGACAAATAAATAAATTAAAAAATAATAATAATAAAAGAACCAACTTTCCTTCTACTAACTTTGGGGTTTGTTCTTTTCTCTAGTTCCTTTAGGTGTGAGGTTAAATTGTTTATTTGAAATGTTTCTTAATTTTTGAGGTAGACGTGTGTCACTATATACTTCCCTCTTAGAACTAACTGCTTTTGCTGCATCCCATAAATTTTGAAACATTGTATTTTCATTCTTATTGGTCTTAAGATATTTTATAATTTCCTCTTTGATTTCTGTATTGGCTATTTGGTTGGAGAGTAACATGTTGCTTCGTCTCCATTTGCTAGTGTTTTTTCTACTTTCCTTCCTGTAGTTGATTCCTGGTTTCATAAAGTTGCAGATAGAAAAGAGGACTGGCCTGTCTTCTTTTAAGTCTACTTAAATAGGCAGTACAAAGACTTCCTGATATGTCTGTCTTCTTACATTTATTGAGACTTGTTTTATGGCCTAACATGTGATCTGCCATAGAGTATGCCCCACCTGCACTTGAGAAGAATATGTGTTCTGTTTACTGTAGTGTATTTTAAATGAAATCTAAATTACTTTGGAGAATGTTTTGTAAAGTGAAATCCCTGAGTATTTATCCAACACTGATTCTGTTCTTTCATGTTTAAGAGATTGACTAAGTGGCAAGGATTTTAGGATTTTCAGAAAACAAAGACTTGTCCTCAGTGGGTTTAAAGCTAATACATGTCTGTAGTTCTCTGTGATATAAGCCAGTAAGAAATGTCTTGAGAGTGCCAAATCCATTCTTGAAATATGCATGCTTTTGAGAGCATTGCTGGGGAAGAGAAAGTTTTATGGAAAAAGTGAAAACAGGACTGTACCTAGATCAGCATAAGCACAATCTAGAAACTAGAGAACTAGTCTGGAGGTAAGGAGTAGGTTCAAAGCAAAAACCTGGGTGTCCCTAACAGGAAGCATATACTCCCGAAGTGAAGCCTCTACACTCAGCCGGTGCAGCTGGCTTTGGCCCCATCCCCTTCTGCAAGTAGAAGAGAACAACTGGGTGAGTGACTGTATATCTATATATACATTATATTATTATATTTATATATATAAATATAAATATATATATATATATTTATATATATATATATTCTGGGAATGTGGGGGAGAATCTGACACTTAATTGTGAACTTAATTCTGTGTCACAACCAAAACTTAGCAGCAGACCACTAAGAGATACAATCAAAGTAAAGTTTGGATCTCACATCTCTACTGGGCAAATCCTGTCATCTGAACTTTAGAAATAAAAACACAAGTTCAGGGACTGGTCCAATATTTCAGACGAGTTCAAAGTAGGCAGAACATTGGTGGCAGTCTCCCACGATCCACTTAATGCATTTTCCCCTCTGATGAGTGTGCCATTGTTGGTTGTGTTCCATTGCGTAAGTGTCCTAATTACACATCTGTTTTCGTGATCGAAAAACCAGTGAAGAGTGCTCTTGTCCAGGGAGTGTGGTTTTCGCTGTTGAGCTCTTCTCCAGTTCTCTGCAATCTGTAGATACTGTGTGAGTAAAGAAATACTAGTTCTAATAACCCCTGCTTCCTATTATAATAAAGAGGAGATCCAATTAGGTGAAATTTATTGATATGCAACTGTTTATTTGTCCATCATGAGCAGAGAGGTTGTTCACTTCCTGCCCTTAGAGGCTGCATGCTTGTCAGCATTTAAATAGCACCTGGGCCCTTTCCCTTTGTTAGGATGTATTCTTTACACTTATTCATTACCTCAAGAGGTTGATATGAATAAATCCCTCCATTCTTTCAATAAGGCGAGGCCAGCTAGAGGATCATTTTTCTTTGTTGTCAAGTTACTATTTTACAATAGAATTAGCGGTAAAAGTCTCCTGCTTGATCTATTTTTGTTGTCTCTAAGACTAAAAGTTAAATACATCTGCATTCTTTGAAACCTGCTGGCCGTGTTCTGAGAGTCATTTGAATTGTGGAGTCTCAGAACCATTTACTTGTTGAAAGAAAGGACCTTAGTCGGTCTCTTGGAAATTAATAAATACCCTTCCTCATTTCTCCAGGACTCAGAGAACATACCTTCCTATTACATTAATAGGGTAGAAAAGCTTTTCTGCCTTGCTTTTGGGTTGAAGATGATGCCTCACATAGAGGTTTTCACTCTATGGATAAAGGGAAACAGCATTGCACCTTCGGCTCTGTTCTTCACCCTACCTCCAAGTGCTTATTGAGCAAAGCACAGCTCTAGGTACTGTAGAGAGATAAGGTGAATTAAATACTTCAAGAAGTTGAGTATTCCCAGGGAAAGTTGACATCCCTGCTTGAAATACTTGACAAAAACCTTGTTGACTTCCTTCTCTGCAGAGAATTTGGGCCCTTTGAAAATAGGCACAAACTTATAGAAACTGAGAGATATCAAGTCCTCTTCTACTTCCCCTTTATTTTTTTATTAAGAATAACATTGAACAATTTTAGGCATCCCCATTTGAATTGAGCTCTCTGTAGGTTTTCTTTTTTTCAAGTCTCTGAGGAGCTCTGGACTTGGAGACTGGGGTTAGAAGGGAGGAAGTGGCAGTCTACTTCCCCGGAGTAAAACCACGAGGCTGTGAGAACAGTCTGTGCCAACCCTCATTTAGCTGGGCATGCTGGAAACGTATCCCACGACACACAGACAACATAATGCTCAGACAGAACTAACTCTCCCAGGAATTTTGCCAGCATTATATGCTCATTTGTTGCATCGTGCAAACATTTTCTTCTGGGAAAGATGCCAAATATTTTTGTTCATGATTTTCTAAACAGATAAAGCCACAATTGCTAAACCCATTTGCCATTCACAAGTGGAGGAAAAGAGCCCATGGTCGTTCAGTGAATGTCAGGAGGTATGTTTAGGCTCATTTTAGGGCCTTTAAGGGGTCTCCTGAACCAATGCCCTCTGTAGCTTCTTTGTTCAAAATGGGTTGCCCTCCAACTTCTGCTTGCATGTCATGAATCAGTAAGTAAATGTTAATGTTTAGAATAGCCAGGACCATAGGCTATAAACCTCAGGGAAAAAAGTTAAACTTGATCTCTAGCAACATCTTTTCTCAATGTGCATACAATCCCAGTTGAAGGGTTTCTCCTAAAGCCTCTTATTGATACCAGTATAACTTGGGCAGAGTTTTACAAGCAAGAATCCAAATATAAATTCAAGACCACAGGTGGGTTTTAGAGGCTCTTCATGTGAATCTAGGCATTTGTATTAAAAAGCAACAAAAAAAAATGAGATACAAAGGTTTCAATATGGGGAACAATAAAAAAAATTTTTAAACTAAACATTAAAGCTCTATATACTCTATATATGATTATTTAAATACTTTTTTTTTTTCATGCTAAGCTCCTGGCAAAATAACCCAGAAAATCAGAGTGTAAAGTGATTGGAATTTCTGTTAGCAGGAGTTGTGACTAAGCCATTGTGAGTTAGTTGAAATATCTGGAAACATGTACATTTTAGAAAGAGGATATTTGTGTGTGTTTGTTTTGATAAACAGGGCTTTTAATGTAGTAAAAGTACACACTAGTTTCTTATGATGGAATGAGGGCTTTTGCCTGGAGATAGCGTGTTGACATAAAGCTGTTCTGCTTTCCCACAGACAC
Organism: Mellivora capensis; assembly: GCA_004024625.1. Classification (NCBI taxonomy): domain Eukaryota; kingdom Metazoa; phylum Chordata; class Mammalia; order Carnivora; family Mustelidae; genus Mellivora; species Mellivora capensis. Next base: position 56,322 of record PISX010011976.1, on the reverse strand, counting down.
CCACAGCTTACCCCTGTGCTTATGCTGTTTATGTCTTTGAAGCTTTATTTTCTTGTTACAGAGATGTTACAGAGTAACATTTTCTTCCTTGTCCTAGTAGATCCTACTTTTAAAATACAAAATAAACTCCTTCATAATTATTTCATTACATGGGTCAAATAGAGCTATGTGTTCAAAGGATCGCATAGAGGAGTTATTGCCCCTCCCCATTACTCATATTAAACCTACTTATGGAAGAAATATATATAAAATAAAACTACAAGCAAGGCTGTGATGGTATGTGGATGTATGTGTGTTTCCAGCTATGTGTCTTAGTTTAAATTTTTAAAATCCAGGCGCACCACAGTGATCACAGAACAAATACTGGAGTTCTACATTGCTTTCATATTACTTTCACTAGAAAGTATTATGTATCACTACAGTACTGGGAAGGTCAGGCTTCATTATGTACCTTACCAACTATCCAAGCTTCAACCAGTTTCGGGGAGTGTTTGCCATCAGGTAGGAAATAGGGAAGTTTTCTCCTAGACTTGAAAAAGGAAGGAAATCATAATTAGAAGGAAATATACATGATGAGGTAAGCTCCTACATGGTTGTGAAGAAAGCTTATTAAATCTCCTGTTGAGAGTGCCTCTGTGTCAGAAAAAGACTTTTTTAAAAAATTTATTTATAGTAAAAACAAAAATACCTGCTTCACTCATTTTTCCTACCCCTGCATCTGGCAACCACCAATCTCTTCTCAGTATGTATTTAGATCCTACATATGAGAAAAGTATATAGTAGTCATCCTTTTCTGACTTATTGTACTTTGCATAACATCATCAAGGTCCATCCATGTTGTTGCAAATAGCAGGATTTCTTTCTTATGGCTGAATATTCTGTTGCATATATTATATATATTACAATTTATTTACCCATTCATCAATTGGCGGGCACTTAGGTTGTTTCCATATCTTGGCCATTGTAAATAATGTTGCAGTGAACATGAGGATGCATGTGTTTTCCTTTTCTTCTGGTGGATATGCAGAAGTGGAATTGCTGGATCATATGGTATTTTTCAATTTTTTCAGGAACCTCCATACTGTTTCCTACAGTGGCTGTGCCAATTTTCATACCCACCAACAATGCATAAAGTTTCCTTTTACTCCACATCCTTGCAAATGCTTGTTATTTCTTATCTTTCAATAATAACCATCCTGACAGGTATGAGGTAGTATCTCATTGTGGTTGTAATTTGCATTTGCCAGATGACTAATGTAGAGCATCTTGTCATGCACCTGTGGGATATCTGTATGTCATCTTTGGAAAAATGTCTATTCTCATCGTCCTCCCATTTTTCAATCAGCTTTTTTGTTTTTTTGCTTTGTTTTTCTAGCTATTGGGTTGTATGTTTTCTTTATATGTTTTGAACATTAGCACCTTAGGAGATAAATGATCTGCAAATTTTTTCTCCCATTCAGTTGATTGCCTTTTCCTTTAGTTCCTGGTTTCTTCTGCTGTGCAGAAGCTTTTTAGTTTGTGATCCCACTTGTATATTTTTGCTTTTGTTGCTTTTGTTTTTGGTGTCAGATTCAAAAGATCATTGCCAAGACCTATGTCAAGGAGTTTATCCCCCCTTTTTTCTTTATGGATTCAGGTTTCAAGTATTACATCCAAGTTTTTCATCCATTTTGAGTTAATTTTTATGTATGATGGAAGAAAGTGGTCCAGTTTCCCTCTCTTGCATGTTCCTGTCCAATTTTTCCAACGCTGCTTATTGAAGGGACTCTTCTTTCCCCCTCATGTATTTGTGACTTCTTTTGTTGTAAATTGACCACATATGCTTGGGTTTTTCTGTGTCCTCTATTCTGTTCCATTGATCTATATCTCTGTTTTTATGTCAGTATGGTACTAGTGTAATTATTAGCTGTAGTATAGTTCAAGGTCAGGGAATGTGATGCCTCCAGCTTTGTTCTTCTTTCTCAAGATTGGTTTGTTTATTCAAGGTCTTTTACAGTTGCATACAAGTTTTAGGATTATTCTAGTTCTGTGAAAAATGCCATTAGAATTTTGATAGGGATCACCTTGATTCTGTAGATTGCGTTGGGTAATATGAACATTTTAACAATATTCTTCTAATCCCCAGGCACAAAATATCTTTCAGTTTATTTGTGTCAGCTTCAATTTCTTTAATTAATGTCTTACAGTTTTCAGTGTACAGAACTTTCACCCCCTTGGTTAAAGTTACTAAGTTTTTTATTCTTTTTGATGTAATACGATATTAATGGGGTTGTTTTTAAATTTTTTTCTGATAGTTCAATATTAGTGGATAGAAACACAATGACAAGGGTTTAGTGCTGATTTCATTTCCCAATTTGTATTTGCCCCTCTGGGGATTTCCTTTACTTTCTTGCCATCTCAGCTATGCTGTTGAAGATGTTCTGTGGATAGAAGACTCTCTATTCTTCCTTTAGAAAATAGAAATCCCCCACTTACATTAGAACCAACCATATAACTTACTGATACGTAACCATTTTTGAGCTATAAAATTTTATATATTCTATAATATCATGTTTCTTAAATACTTATTTTCTAACTCTCAGAATTGATATGGAGAACAAACGGGATCATGTAAACTTCTTGGCACTTTAGACATCAAGTGAACAATAAATGGTAGCTTAAATTAAACACACACATATCCATAGAAGCATGAGCTATTACAGGAAGAATACATATCACAAATATACAGAATGATAATAAAATTTGCCTTTAGGAAGGGGAACTGACTTGTTGGAAACAGGGTAGGGAGGAGACATAATTTTTCCAATAAACCCTTAGATAACTTGTGAATTTTGAAAGATTTCCCTATATTTCCTCTTCAAAATCTTTTTAAAATGAAAAATTATAAGCCTGTCAATCTGCCTAATATACTGGGTATGTGGCAAAGAATGTGATTGGGGTGATTTTTCAGTTTTTATGCTATGTATTTCTGCATTGTTAGAATGTTTTCTGATAAATCGTCCATACTCTGTGTTTACCACTTAAAAATTAAAGCTGAAGAAATCATTTGGACAAATGCCCATATGGGAATAATACTTTCTTTACCTGTCTGCATGACAGAATCAAGGTTATCATCAGCTTCAAGATCATCAATGGGCCACTCCCATCTCATTTGGTGTGAAAGGCCACAATAAAAAATATTTAAAACAAGGCAACTTTGGAAGCTGAACTTGAGAGCTGGCAGAGATATTTCATACTTATAAATTATGATCTGTGCTTTGAATGTTTTAGAGAAAATATTCAGCCTCAGAGTAGAAGAAATCATTGTCAAGTCGTGGTAGCAAAATAAGACATTGTTTTTGTTGTGGTGGTGGTTTCTCTTAAAGCAGCAACTGCTTTTAAAACCTTCTCACACCAGGATTCCTCCGTAGGGCGTGGTGCTGAAGTCATTTACAAGAAAATTGCTAATGCATTTTTTAAATTGTACCCACAGTTGGGCTGTTTCTCTGAGAGATGTGAGGCCATTAAAAGAGGTTATCACAGTAGTAAGTGCTCAACATCCTTCCAAAGAGTCACCTGACAAGGCAGGGAGGAGAGTCCATTGTGTTTGACTGGACTGTTGGATTTTGCCTTAAATTTATTGTCCTTGGGGCATTTGAGATGACGTGGTCTTCTGTTAACTTTTTTCCCCTCCATTCGGTTTGCTTTAAGGTTTCTCCAACCTCTGCACTAGTGACACTTGTGGCCTAATAATTTTTGTTGTGGGGGGCCAGCCTGTGCTTTGTTAAGGTAAGCAGTGGTGTCCTTGGCTTCCCTCCCTAGACACCAGGAGCAACCTCCTTAGTTTTCCTCCAGACATTGCTAAATGCCTCTTGGAAAACCAAGGTTCTCCCAATTGAGAGAGTTTGGAACAATCTACATCTTGATAGCTTCTTTGGTCAGAGCCTGGGTTGGTGAGGAAAGTGTCAAGATAAGCAAGAAATACTTTTAGGGTCTTTTTGTGGCTTAGTGAATAAGATGAAACTCCTCTCCTAGCACAGCTTGGTCCTCTCATGGGGTAAACCAAAGGAAACCAGTGTCTACATCCCAGTGGTAGTCAAAGGTCATTGTCCTCCCATTGAGGCTTATGAAATGTTACCTCGAAAGGTGTTTCTTCTCTTACTCACAAAGTCCATTTTCAAGTAAGAGTCATTCTTTTGTGTACCAGTCCATATATAGACTAGAGAGCACAGAAAAGGACAATATAGCTTAGAAAGATTTGCTTGCTCTCAATTCCACTAGTGTGCATTGGACAACTTACAAATTCTGGGTTGAGGATTTCTATTTAAAACATTGCCATGAACTCATACCTTGTTCATTTTTAACTCAATTAAAACTTTGCACTTAAGTATCTAAAAGTCTAACTTGGCATGGGAAGATAAAATAAATTTGGGAAAATTTTTCTTTTAATATAGTGGATTAGGTATTCATAGTAATCTTTTTTTTCTTTCCTCCCCTACCTTCTTTAAAGAATAATAAATGTTGGGGTGCCCGTGTAGCTCAGGTAGTCAAACAGCTGCCTTCGGCTCAGGTCGTGATCCCGGGGTCCTGGGATCAAGCCCCGCATCGGGCTCTCTGCTCAGCGGGGAGCCTGCTCCTCCTTCTCCTCTATCTCTCCCCTTGCTCATGCTTTCACTCACTCTCTCACACTCCCAACTCACTCAAATAAATAAATAAAATCTTAAAAAATAGTAAACATTTATGTGAAATAGTTACTTTGGGGATCTTTTCTCTGAGCATAGGAAATAATCGACATTTTATAATTCCATTGTCAAGAATCCATGGTAAGAAGTGAATCATCTTGGGGTGCCTGGATGGTGCAGTTGGTTAAGCATCTGACTCTTGGTGTAGGCTCATGTTGTGATCTCAGGGTCAGGAGATCAAGCCCCAGCATCCGGCTCTGCACTTGGGGTGCAATCTGCTTCAGATTCTCTCTCTCCCTCTTCCCCTCCAGCCTGTGCACACTCACTCTCTCTCTCTCTCTCTCAAATAAATAACTAAATAAGTCTAAATAAATCTTATATTTTTTTTTAAAAGTGAGTCAACTTTGTGAACTGGATAAAAATTTTTACCATTTAGGGGTGCCTGGGTGGCTCAGTGGGTTAAGCCTCTGCCTTCGGCTCAGGTCACGGTCTCAGGGTCCTGGGATCGAGCCTCGCATCAGGCTGTCTGCTTACCAGGGAGCCTGCTTCTGCCTCTCCCTCTGCCTCCTCTCTGCCTACTTGTGATTTCTCTGTCAAATAAATAAAATCTTAAAAAAAAAAAACAAAAAACCTTTTACCATTGAAATTTACTTGATATTAAAAAATAAACTTCACTGGGTATGCTTGAATAAGCATATATTTTTTAAAAATTAAGCTACTTTAAAATCATTAAAGGTTATTTTTAAGGTACATATAACTTAGGTGAAAAATAATCTTGAAAAAGCTAATTTACATTAGGGTGAAAGTGTTTATAAAAATTGAAACTTATTTTAAAATCTTTAACATTTTATAGTTTAATATTTTGAAATCCATCACACATGCATATGCAAAATGACTTAAGACTTAACCCTTAGAGGATAAGATGATTTTATTTTTCCAATTAAATCCAAAAGTTTTGTTAGTGCTTTGTATCTATAAATGCATTCATTTGTTTCTGCTTCCCATGTTCAATATGATTGTGTGGAACACTCTTAGAATACTATGATTTGCTAGTTGTGGGAAAAAGTGATTTGCCATTTTTTAAGGTTTTCATTTTAATTCCAGTTAACATACAATGCTATATTAGTTTTAGGCATATAATATAGTGATTCAAAAATTCCGGATATCACCCTGTACTCATCATGAGAAATTCACGTCTTAATCTTCATCATCTATTTTCCCCATCCCCCTACCCACTTCCCCTCTGGTAACCATCAGTTCTTTGTAATTAAGAATCTGTTTCTTGATTTGTGTCTCTTATCTTTTCCCCTTTACTTGTTTGTTTTGTTGTCTGAATTTCACATATGAGTGAAATCATATGGTATTTGTTTTTATCTGACTTACTTCAGTTAGCATTATACTCTAATTCCATCCATGTTGTTACAAATGGCAAGAGTTCATTCTTTTCAGTAGCTGAAAAATCCATTTTGTGTGTGTGTGTGTATCACTTTATTCATCAATTACTGGACACTTGGGCTGTTTCCATATCTTGGCTATTATAAAAATTATTATAAATAATGCTGCAATAAACATAGGAGTGTTCATATTCCTTTGAATTAGTGTTCTTTATTCTTTAGGTAAATGCCCAGTAGTGTGATTGCTGGATCATAACGTTTTTTAACTTTTTGAGGAACCTCTATATTGTTCTCCAGAGTGGCTGCACCAGTTTGCATTCCCACCAACGGTGCATAGTTTCCCTTTTCTTCACATCTTTACCAATACCCTATTGTTGTTTTGTGGTGTTGATTTACCCATTCTGACGGGTTTCATTGTAGTTTTGCTTTGTATTTCTCTGATGAGTGATGAGCATCTTTTCAGGTGTCTCTTAGCCATCTGCCTGTCTTCTTGGGTTAAGTGTCTGTTCATATCTTCTACCCATTTTTTAATTGGATTATTTCTTTTTTTGGTGTTGAGTTGTGTAAATTTTTCTATATTTTAGATACTAACCCTTTACCAGATATGTCATTTGCAAATATCTTTCCCCATTCTGTAGTTGCCTTTTAGTTTTGTTGATTGTTTCCTTAGCTGTGCAGAAGCTTTTAATTTTGATGAAGTCCCAACAGTTCATGTTTGCTTTTGTTTCCCTTGCCTCAGGAGACATATCTAGCAAGAAGTTGCTATGGCCGATATCCAAGAAGTTGCTGCCTGGGTTCTCTTCTAGGATTTTTATGGTTTCAGGTCTCACATTTAGTTTTTCAATCCATTTTGAGTTTTTGTGTATGGTGTAAGGAAGTGGTTCAGTTTCCTTCCCATGCATGTACTGTCCAGTTTGCCCAATACCATTTGTTGCAGAGACCTTTTCTTATTGAATAGTCATTCGTGCTTTGTCGAAGATTAATTGACCAAATAATTGTGGGTTTAATTCTGGATTTTCTATTCTGTCCTACTGATCTATCTGTTTTTGTGCCAGTACCATACTGTTTTGATAGCTACAGCCTTGTAATATAACTGGAAATCTGGAACTATGATACCTCCAGCTTTGCATTTCTTTTTCAAGATTGCTTTGGCTATTCATTTTGTGGTTCCATACAAATTCTAGGATTATTTGTTCTAGTACTGTGAAAAATGCTGTTGGTCTTTCGATAGGGGTTGCTTTGAATGTGTATATTGCTTTGGGTAGGATAGACATTTTAACAGTATTTATTTCTTCAAACCCATGAGATGGAATTCTTTCAATTTCTTTGTGTCATCTTTAATTTCTTTCATCAGTGTTTTATAGTTTTCAGAGTACAGGTCTTTCACTTTTTTGGTTAGGTTTATTCCTAGGTATCTTATTATTTTGGGTACAATTGTAAATGTGTTTTTTTTTAATTTATTCATTATTGATGTGTAGAAATGCAACAGATTTCTGTACATTAATTTTGTATGCTGTGATTGACTGGATTCATTTATCAGTTCTAGTAGTTTTTTGGTGGAAACTTTAAAGCTTTATATATAGTATCATGTCATCTGCAAATAGTAAAAGTTTCATTTATTTCTTACCAATTTGGATGCCTTTTATTTCTTTTTATCATAGGATTGTTGTTGCTACTTCTTCCATTCCCATGTTGAATAAAAATGGTGAGAGTGGGCAGCCTTGTCTTGATCTTAGGGGGAAAAACTCTCAGAAAAACAGTTTTTCTCCAGGAAGGATGATGTTAGTTGTGGGTTTTTCATACATGGCCTTTATTATGTTGAGGTATGTTCCCTCTAAACCTACTTTGTTGAGGATTTTGATTATGGATGGATGTTGTACTTTGTCAAATGCTTTTTCTGCATCTGTTAAAATGACCAGACAGTTCTTATCCTTTCTCCTATTGAGGTATCAATGTTGATTGGTTTCTGAATACTAAACCACATTTGCAACCCAGGAATTAGTCCCAGTTGATCATGGTGAATGATTTTTTAAATGTATTGTTGGATTTGGTTTGCTAGCGTTTTACTGAGGAGTTTTGCATTTATGTTCACCAAATATATTGGCCTGTAGTTCTTGTTTTGTGGTGTCTTTATCTGGTTTTGGTATCAGGATAATGCTGGACTCATAGAATGAGTTTGGAGGTTTTCCTTCTTTTTAAATTTTTATTTATTTATTTTTTGAATAGTTTGAGAAGAACAGGTATCAACTCATCTTTAAATGTTTGGTAGAATTTGCCTGTGAAGCCATTTGGTCCTGGGCTTTTGTTTGCTGGGAGTTCTGGGGGCTTGTTTTCAGCCTTTTTTCTTTTTTTAAAGTAGGCTCCATACCCAGTGTGGAGATCGAGAGCAGCAAGCTCTACCGACTGAGCCAGGCAGGGGAATTTTTTGTTTAATGGTTCAATTCCTTTGCTAGTTACCTATCTGTTCAACTTTTCTGTTTCTTCCTTTTTCAGTTTTGGTAGTTTATATGTTTCTGGTAATTTATCCATTTCTTCCAGATTGTCCAGTTTGTTGGCAGGTAGTTTTTCCTAATACTCTCTTATGATTGTATTTCTGTGGTGTTGGTTCTTATTTCTCCTCTGTCATTTGTGATTTAATTTATTTGAGTCCCTTCCCTTGTGTTCTTGATTAATCTAGCTATAAGTTTACCAATTTTATTGATTTTTTTTTTTTCTCCCAAAGAATCTGCTCTTAGGTTCATTGATCTACACTATTTTTTTTTTAGTTCCTGTATCATATATTTATGTTCTAATCTTTATTATTTCCTTCCTTCTGCTGATATTAGGTTTTGTTTGTTCTTTTTCTAGTTCCTTCAGGTGTAAGTTTATGTTGTTTGAGATTTTTCTTGCTTCTTGAGGTAGGCCTGTATTGCTCTGTACTTCCCTCTTATGACCACTTTTGCTGCAACCCAGAGGTGTGGGATCATTGTGTTTTCATTTTCATGTACTTTATTTCTTCTTTTAGTTCCTGATTCACCCACTCATTGTTAATAGCATGGTGTTTAACCTCCACGTATTCACGTTCTTCCCAGAGTTTTTCATGGGGTTGACTTCTAGTTTCAAAGTGTTGTGGTCTTAAAGTATACGTGGTATGATTTCAGTCTTCTTGAATATGTTGAGCCTTGTTTTGTGGGCTAATGTGTGATCTATTCTGAAGAATGCTCCATGTGCACCTAAACAGTGTGTATTTTGCTGCTTTAACATGGAATGTTCTGAATAGATCCATTAAATCCATCTGTTTCATGTGTCATTCAAAGCCATTTTTTCCTTGTTGATTTTCTGTTTAGATCTGTCCATTGATGTAAGTGGGGTGTTAAAGTCCCTTACTATTATAGTATTATTATCTATTAGTTCCTTTGTGCTTACTATTAACTGTCTTATGCATTTGGTGCCCCTCTGTTGGGTGCATAAATATTTACAGTTGTAATATCTTCTTGTGGGATTGTACTCTTCATTTATAGTGTCCTTCTTTGTATTTTGTTGCAGTCTTTGTTTTAAAGTCTATTTTATCTGATAAAGGTATTGCTACTCTGGCTTTCATTTAACAAGCACTTGCATGATGTTCCTCCATCCCCTCACTTTCAGTCTGTAGGTATCTTTATGTCTAAAATGAGTCTCATGAACAACACACAGATGGGTCTTGGTTTTTTACCCATTTTGTCACCCTGTGTTTTTGGATTGGAGCATTTAGTCCCTTTACATTAAAAGTAACTATTGATAGATGGTATTTATCAAATAAGGTATATATTGCCTATAGATAGGGTATTTATAGCCATTTTATTATTTGTTTTCTGGTTGTTTCTGAAGATTTTCTTTGATCCTTTCTGTTCCTTCTTCTATAGTTTGCTGATTTTCTTTAGTAATATATTTGGATTTCTCTTTATTCTGTGCATATTTATTAGTTTTTTGATATATGGTTACCATTAGGTTTATATATAGCCTCTTCTGCATATATTAAGTTGATGGTCATTTAAGTTTGAACCTGTTCTTTTTCTCTGTTTAAGGTATATGTTGTTATATTTTATTTACTTTTTTTGTGAGTTCCTTGACTGACTCTTAACAGAAATATTCATTTTTACTACTTTAGTGTTTCCTACATTTATATGTCACTTTTGGTTTCTCTTTTCCACTCAAGAGTCTCCTTTAATAATTCTTGCCTAGCTGGTTTAGTGGTCATGAACTTTAGATTTTTTAGTCTGGGAAGCTCTGTTACCTCCTTCTATTCTGAATAATAGCCTTGATGGATAGCATATCCTTGGATGCAGATTTTTTCCCATTCAGCACTTTGAATATATCATGCCACTTATTTCTGGCTTGCAAAGTTTCTGTTAAAATATCCTGCCATCCTTATAGGTTTTCCTTGTAAGTTACTGACTTGTTTTGTCTTGCTGCTTTTAAAATTTCTTATCACTATATTTTGCCAACTTAATTACAATATGTCTTAGTGTGTATTGTTTTTGATTTTCATGAAAGTTCTCTGTGTCCTGGATGTGGATCTGTTTCCTTCCCCAGATTAGGGAAGTTTTCAGCTATTTTTTTAAAAAACTTTTTCTGCTCCTTTTTTCTCTCTTGTTCTTCTGGGACTCCTGTAATATGGATGTTTTTATGTTTGATGGCATCGTTGATTTCCATAAATCTATTCTCATCTTACATAATTATTTTTGCTTTTTTGTTCAGCTTAATTCCTTAGTATTACTCTGTCTTCTAGGTTGCTAGTTTGTTCCTTTGCTTTTTCCATCCTGCTGTTCATTCCATCAATGTGTTTCTCATGTACTGAGCCCTTTATCTTTGCTCTGTTATTCTTTATCTCTGTGTTAAGAGTGTCACTCAGGTCTCCAACTGTTTTCTCAAGTCCAGTGAGTATCTTTATGATCATGGTTTTACATTCTGTATCAGGCATGATACTTACATCTGTTTCACTTAATTCTCTCAAAGTTGTGGACTTGTACTGTTCTTTCATTTGAAATAAATTTCTGTCTCCTCATTTTATCTGCCTCTCCATGTTATCTGTGTCTTCTGCTCTTAAAACTCGTAACTTTATGAAGAAGAGTTTCCCCCAGCAGTGCAATGCCCCCTGTTCACCAGAATCTGGTATTTCAGGAGAGTGTGTGTAGCTTATGCCATGATGTTGTGTCTGAGTCCCTTTTCCTTTCAGTGAAGTCATCTGTACTGACTCTGCCTGGTATATGCTGTGCTTGCTCTCTCTGGTGTTAGTGGGACCCAGGCAGGTCAGCTCTGAGGAGTCTACCCACTGGGGAACATGGGAGCAGGGTGGCAGTGTTAGCAAAATTTGCGCTGGGCCCAGGGCCAAGGCTAAGATGCTTGGATTGGGTAGGTCCTCAAGAGAACTCATGGGCATGGCACACTGCTAGCAGGTTAGGTAGCAAATGTCTGTGCAGCCCCACTCCCACAGGTGGCTCTGTATTTATGCCGGGGGTGAGGAGGAAACCAGAACCCACCAGCTCCCTCATTTTCAGAGCAGTTCCCAACACCCTCTGAAATCAATATTAATAAATGTGTCTCCTGTTTGCCCCTTCTGTTGTATAAACTGTTATTTCTATGTTGTCTCTCTACACACAGTGCTGTCTGTTTAGGGGAAGCAATTCAGCTCCCTCTTGCCCTCCTGTGTCACCCAGGGGTGAGTCAGCTGACATTTACAGCTCCAGGCTCCGAGTTCCACTGGTTCTACAAACTCACAGAGGTCAGCCACTTTGGTTTTTAAAGCCTAACATTATGGAGATTAGTCTTCCCCATGTAAGCTCCCTGTGTGGGGGCCATTACTCTCCCTTCTCCATGTGCACAGCTTCCTTCTGTGGGCAGCCTCCCTCTGCCTTTCTGACCTTCCTCACCTTTCAGATGCTGCTTTTTCTCTATATTTAGTTGTGGAGTTTGTTCTGCCAGTCTTCAGACTGCTCTGTAGTTTATTGACCTGGATGTGGGTGATGTCTAGTTGTAAACATTGGACACGGTGAATTCCAAGTCCTCTCTCTTACTCCACCATCTTCTGCCTACTTTATTTGTAAAATATTAGTCTCAAATTCTTTGTGTTAGCAATTGTGATAATAAATTAAATATTCATTAGCTGAGCACTTTCGCAAGTTGAAAAGAACTTGGATTTCTGAAAAAGAGTGTTTGTCCTTATTTCTTTCTCAAAACTTCTCTTTTCTCTCCAGCTATTAAACAACAAAAAGAAAACACACTCCCTTCTCTATCCTCATTATAATCTGTGACCATTATAATCTGTAACAGGAAGTACCCCTTACTTTAGCATATGAAAAGCAAAAAGAAGAATACAAATAAATCATTTATGGAACACTAACAATAACTCCATAAAAGGTCTTTCTTTATATACTTTGTCTTCTCCATCACATCTATCTACAAAGAATAGACTCTGCTAAGTAGAAAAAGTTTTCTAGAATGTGAGAAGGTAGCAAAAATGGAGACAACCCTTAATGTCTTTTGGTTTAGAAAAGGCTTGGGCAGGATTGCCTCTAAAATTATAATGACACATGCATCTGGAAGAGCTGTTACCTACATGTCAGCCATCAAGGTGGAGACCCTGAGCTACCATCTTCCTGGGCAGGACATGTCAGGGTAGTTGGTATCTCTACCATTCAAACTGCTTAAATCATGCTCCATGACTAAACAGCAGTGTGACCGTGAGCAAGTTTCTTAACCTCTCTGAAGTCTGTTTTACTTTCTAGGATATTGTACAAATCAAATAATAGAGTATCATCAAATTTGGATCTTAGTAAGCACTTAAAGGGAGGAGAGGTAGAGAACCCTGTTGATAACTGCCCCTCATTTAATTCCCCCTCCCTGTCATTCCTTCTGCCAACTCATCCTGTAGGCCAAAACAAACAAACAAAAAAAAACAACAACAAAAAAAGGGAACTGCAAACAGAGCCTGAATTGAAAATAATGAAATTGATTCACAAGACTCACATGCTAGATTTACAGCTACTGTTCTGCCTACTGAGTGCATTTCTGAGACACTGTACTTTTGACTGCTCTTCTTTCCTCCCCCATGTAGTTATGGTCATAGACTGGTTAACAGAACCCCCATGTAATTTAGGTCCTCTAGGCAACCAACCCCTGGGATGTGTTTCTAAAAGGAATGCTGCTCATTTCCAATATGGAGCCTAGATTTGAAAGGTAAGGAATTAGAATGCTACATCTCCCTAACACCCGGGTTGCCAGGGATGGTACCTCTTGTACGACTTCTTAGCTCCTGGTGAGGCATTAGCTTGCTGTTGACAGTACTGTACCCCTCTGACAGTTGGACCATCCATTAGGACAGCCACAGCAGAGTTAAGGGATCTGCCTGGCCCTTCATCTGTTGTGAGCCATTCCTGGGTCTACAGTTGGACACACTCACACATTTCCCTGACCCTTGATGAAACTGTTAACTCCTTCATTTACTGTTGTGCCTGAGTTTGAATTTCTTTTCTTTCACTGGTTTCTAGTCCCTAGCCGTCTGTTCTCCATCAATCTGGAAATGTTTACTTCATTGCAACTAAGTGGAAATCTTTCATACTTATAGATGTCATCATATACTAACTCCAACTAAGGAAACATCCGTCTCTTAAAGAAATTTCAAACTTTTGTCTTCAGAGAATCACATTCATAGCATTTTTTCCATCTTTCTGTCACATCAATAAGTTACAGACCTTGGACTGATTATACTAGAGGTTTTCAACAACCTGGAAATTTTCATTTTCTAAGAAAGATTGTGCATTAGTGAGGGAATGACAGGTTCAGAGATCAAAATAAAATTTCTGATATCAAGCAATTGCTAAGGAATGATTATATCCCAGCTATCATTTTTAAAGTTTGAGTTTTAGGATTTTTCCCATTAAAATTTTCTTTAAGCACAAGTTAGTTTTCATGAATATGTAATTAATTTCAGTTTACCATTAGTTTTGCCATTAAATAAAACCTATCAGAAGAAAATGTGTCTTCTAACTCCCAGAGAAGTCTGTTAAACAGACTCTGAAGCTCAGGCAGGTTTTACTTCTAGTCGTGTTGATGTCTTTGTCACAGAGTGGGGTGGGCTGGGATGGGGAAAGCCTCTACCTTCTATTCTTCATGATATATAAATCATCTAAGTGGAATAAAGGAAAGCAGAAACTGTTGGTGTCTGATGCTATTCAACCATAAAGGACTATATTCATGGAGGGAAAAAAAATTTGGTTTTCAGGATGAAATTGAAATTCCTTTTTATTGTTTTTAAAAAGTGGAGGATAATAAAGACCTGTAAGAAAGAACTTGATAAAAATGAATAATATATTATACTCACATTAAGGTTGAGTTGGCCAGAGCACTGCAAGGTTCTAACGGGTATGCAGGAGTCCTGCAGCTAAATCTACCATGAATGCAACTGTAGACAAATAGTAAATATAAGTAACTCCCAGTTCTTGCCCATGCCAGAAAACTTTTAAAGGCTTCTTTCCAGGGGCGGGGGGGGTCTAGGCGACCTCGTCAGTTAAGCATCTGACTCCTGGTTTCGGCTCAGGTCATGATCTCAGGGTGATGAGATGAGCCCCGTGTTGGGCTCTGAGCTCAGCATAGAATCTTAGGACTTTGTTTCCCTCTCTCCCTGCTCTTCTCCTTGCTCACTGCTCACTTGAGCATGCTCTCTCTCTCTCTCAAATAAATACAAATTTAAAAAATAAAATAAAAAAGGGCCACCCTGCCAACTCATTACGTGAAAGGGGGCATGTATCAGCCCCAGACTCCAGAGCAGATTTCTTAGAAGAGAAAGAAGTAACTTGGAACCCAAACCTTGGAAAAGACATGAATTTTATAGTGGGAAAACACACATATCTTAATTGACCAGGCAAGTGTACCCACCTCCTATCCCACTCTCAGCTAAAGGATGGGGTCGGGGGGAAAAGAAGAGTTAGAAAACTGAGGAAAGCCCATTTCCTGATTTTTATCACCCTGAAATATCACGGAGTCCACCATCCCAAATCAGTCAGAAGTAAGGCTATTAATCATACAGCAGTTTTGCTTCAAAGATCTCTGAACACCTTAGAGCATTCAGATAGTAATTTATCATTTGTATAGTTTTAAAATGTTATCTCTGGGGGTAATTGCCTATTTCAGCTGACAGATATGGAAATTTTCACCTACCTCAGGAAAGTTAGTACTGGGTAAGCTGACCAAGAGGATTCATTTTCTCCAAAGAAAACAAAACTTACAAGTTTAGCTTTGTAAATCCAGAGATATTTTTCTCATCTCCCTTTATCCCTGTTGTTTTTGTGACGATGCCTCAAACATCTTTACCAAGAACTGAATCCAGTCATCTGGAAGTGCAAGAGTTGTAAAGTTCCAATAAGCACCTAAGATAAGTACGTATAAAGAACCAAAACATTCTTGTGCAATTTCCAGTAAGCGTCCTTCCCTCCTTCCTTCCATGATTCCACCATATTTAATGTGCATGCTCTAAGTCCCTCTTACAGTTAGAAATTTTAAGGTCAATAGAAAAATAAACTATTTTAGGTTTATTATGGGGTTTTGTTGTTGTTGTTGTTGTTGTTTTTGCCTTTTCCCATAGAGAACATCTCAGGTGTTATGAAATAAAAAGCTTTCAATCTAGGGAAGATAAGTGGCCCAATGATTTCAAATCCAATGGAAGATGAAGTTCAGAGCATCACTTTCAACAACATAGGGATGGTTTTGAGTAAGCACAACACAGTTTGCCTATGCATCTGTTTAATGGGTGTTGGAATTTTGTTCCAACTGTTTGGTTTTAAAGACTTCTTTATTTGCAAGAGCATGGGAAAGGGCAGAGGGAGAGCAAGAGAGAGAGAGAGAGAGGGAGAATCCTCAAGCAGACTCCCCACTGAGCATGGAGCCCAATATGGGGCTCAATTCCACCACCCTGAGATCATGACCTGAGTCGAAACCAAGAGTTGGCAGATTAACCAACCAAGCCACCCAGGCACCTGTCCAAGTGTTTGGTTCTAAAGAAATAGTTGATTTTTTTTCCATTGTAGCAATACTTAATTATATGTGCCTTGAGGGCTACTACCAGTTGTTTCTGTGAAATAATCATAAATTAGATGGACATTGTAAGGAGTTGTGGTACCATGCCTGGGAAAGCTGCATGGCTCAGACATGTTGGGGTTCATGTGTCAAAGTTGGATTTCAAGTCCTTGCTTCAGGCTCTCTCAGCTTAGCCAGCATTACGTTCTTTTCAGAAAAGCAAACTCAAAACCACAGGTACATTGTCAAGTTTACTTAATTTTAACGATAGTTGCATTCTTCCCCAGGCTTAATGGAGCAAAATTTCTTAAGTAACTGGAATGAGTAAACTCTAACCTTTCTTCATTTCTAGAGAAATTCTTCTTTCTCTAGATATGTACAGGTCTTAAGAATGGATAACGAGAAAAGCACAAACAGGAAATTCCATCTTGTTTCTGAGAAATGAATAGTGTTGATACAACAGAGTCATATCACAGAGGTGATTTTTTAATTTTTTCCCTAAAATATAATGTAGACCGTAAAATTATTCACAAAATAAACCTAGGCTATCATTTATCAATCCTTTCAGACATTTAAAATACTTATCTCATTTGCAGAATGTATCTGTGGGGAGAAAAAAATTATACATTCCATTGTAACACTCAACATCATTTTTTTCCCCTGCTGCCAAAGATGAAAACAGAGTTTACTTTTCCCTGGAGCAAACACATTATAATCTCACTCCATTAAAGGCCAAATTTGAAGATTATACATCTGAGAGATTTCTTAAGATTTTTTTTAATGTACTTTTTAGCATGTGGGAGTGATCTGGGTAATGCTAAAGTTTTCACTGGTTTGTGAAATAGAATTTCTTTAAAATAAGTGTAAGTTAAAGAAGACCCACGCATTGAGTGTGCTACCAGGAATGGATGCCAAAGGAAAGAAGTGGCTATAAACAGAGTGGGGGTTTTGTGGGGAGCTAGATGGCTGAACAGAAACCCAGAAGAAATTGTTAGAAACTTGGAGCAAGATACAATGAAGTATTCTATTTTCTCTTCTGAGGCTGTGGCATCTTTATTGTCTAAAACTTCATCCCAGTTTGGTTAGGCTGAAGTCTTTCTTGACAACGAGAAGGTCATGGATGAGACCTTGTTCAGCATGGGTGGCCAAGTCTTCTGCTGTGAAAGTCACACTGCCTGCTCTTGTGGCTTATTTGAGTCCTAGCTTAGCTGGTGGTGAAAGTTGAGTTCCTGTGGTCTCGCCATATTAGGAGAACATAAATGGGAAAAAGGAAGGGATAGAAAGAAAAATCTTAGAGAAAAACAGTAAGCCTTTCGAAATTAAACCACCTATCCTATCCATCAGTCCTTTTAGATGGGTCACAAATATTCTCCAGGGAGAATTACCCATGCCTTTGTGTCCCCATAGGATTTTGCTCATGCCTCAGGTGGAGCACACATTACACTAGGTTGTTGCTGGTTCCTTTGGCCACCTTTCTCAGAAACTGAGGTTTCTTAAGGGACCATCTCTTCATACCCATAGTTGTCTCTCTAGCACCTGGAAAGGGATCTGCACATAGTAGTTGCTTAGTACACACTGGATGAATGAACAGTCAATTACAGAAATAAAGTTGACTGTACCCAGAAGGTGGGCTCATCCCTGTACTCCTTCTACTCTCAGTGCATGGCACAATTCCCGACCAGCAAGGTCTTGGTATAACCTAGTAAGTAAGAAAGAATCAAGACTGACATCAATGGACTCAAGTGGGAACCCCCATATGCCACACAGGAGCTGGGGGAGCTGGGACAAATTACATCTTTTGTTCATCAGTTTTCCCACCTGTAAAATGGGGTTTGTGATGGGTCATCCAGACAAGACAGACAGTGAGCTCCTTGGCACAGTACCAGGCATGAATAAGTCCCTACTTAAATATCTGCAAATCTTTATAGTAAAGCCTGTAAGATTAACTCTTCCTCTATATTTAGGTTGAATGTTTATCAGTCTTTAGGGTCTGCAGTTCCATGAGAGAAAGGCTGATGGAATAATAAAAAGCTTTGTATGTCTGGCTCCTTGTCCATGAAACAGGTATGGAAGATGGAATTAGCCCCCTATCAAGGGTCTGTAATTGATGCCAACAAACATGAGCTGATTCCACTAAACTCTAGCTGTTCATTTAGCTGGCCTGACTGTTCGCGTGGTCATTGTACAGTCCCTTCACCCCCAATCCCCATATCCTCTCTAGGAGGTGACAAAACTAGATGCTGCCCTATCACAAATGAAACTTACAGTTTATAGCCCTGAGCCATGATCGGAGCCTCATACCCTGGAGCTATAGTTTCACAACATTTTCGCGCCTGACAGAGAAAACGTGGTCTCACTTTTCTGAATTGAGATAACTGAGGTTTGGCTTGAGTGATCTGGCCCAAGACAGTAGAAGTTTCTGCAAGGAGACCTTCAGCTAGCAGCTGAATGATAATCAGCAGCTACATAATCCCAGCCCAGGATCTCAGTTTACCTTAACTGAGCTCACTGTGTTCATCTTTTAACTTCTCTGAGCTTCAGTGTCTTTATTTACAAACTCTGAGTTATAGTCTTTGCTCCTCTTAACTCACGTAACTTTTATGAAGGTCAAATGATATCGTATACCTGAAACATTTTGGGGGAAAAAAAAGGCAAAAATTAATTATTAAATCCTACATCGAAGTACCTCATATTTGTTTCTCCTCTCCTTAAAAGAGTCTCCCTTGGAGCGCTAGGGTGGCTCAGTTATTTAAGCCTCTGCCTTCGGCTCCTGTCATGATCTCAGGGTCCTGGGATGGAGCCCCACACCCGGCTTCCTGCTGAATCTGCTTCTCCCTCTCCCTCTGCCTCTCCTCCCTCCCACTGTGCTCACTTGCTCTCATGCTCACTCTCCCTGTCTCTCTCTCTCAAATAAGTAAGTTGCCTCCCTTTGCGTTGGAAGAGTCTTTTTTCTCAAAAGGATCAAAGACTAATGAGTTCTCCCAGTATTTTAGTGTGATTATATTGACTTAACCACTGAGGAAACTGGAACTCAGAAGTCCCCTCATTTGCCCGGATTTCACATAGCAGGCTACTGCAGTGACTTCTATGTCTAGAAACCAAACCTAATGCTTTTCTGTTCACACACCAACCACAGAATTAGGAGACCTTTGCGTTCTTTGTGTAGAGAATCAAATCTAGAAGCAATGGGCTTACACAGATAGGCCACCTGTTTTCCCAGGACCGAATCACTTGAAAATTCATATCAAATATATGATTTAGCAAAGGGACAAAATATGATTTACACCTGTTACAAGTAATATCAAGAATTTGGAGTTTCTACTGTTTCCCTGAAGGAGGAATCTAGAAATTCGTTCTGGTAGTGCGTCCAGTGAAACGTTTGCACTTGCCTTTTGTTACTGTATATCACATCTGAGTCATAATTGAGGCGATGGCTGTAGTAGGTCCTGAAAAGTACTTTGTTGCCCGTCACAGCCAAGTAAAAGCAGCAGCAGCTGAGAGAACGTGGGAGAGAATGCCAGAAGTTCCCTTGAGCAGGGGTCGTTAACCAGCATCTCACAGCCCATGCAGAATCTCTTGGTATGCTACACACCAGCAGGCCTGTAAGCATTTTTAGCTTAAATAGAAATTCAATCTTTGTCTCTTTGAATACCGGCAGAGGCAAGCAAGTCAGTCCCTTCAAATTCTCCTGCTGCTTTATCAGCTAAGTTTACATAAGGTTCTAAAATCTTTGCTGTGATTTCAACAGTTTTCATAGTGTCTTCACCAGAAGAGTCCATCTCAAAAAACCTACCTTCTTTTTTCATCCATAAGAAGCAACTCCTCATCTGTTCAAGTTTTATCATGAGATGGGAGCAATTCGGCCACGTCTTCAGGATCCATTTCTAATTCTAGTTTCGTTGCTATTTCTACCACATCTATAGTTATTTCCTTCACTTAAGTCTGGAGCCCCTCAAAGTCATCCTTGAGGGTTAGAATCAACTTCTAAACTCTGGTTCATGTTAATATTTTCACCTCTTCCCATGAATCATAATATTCATGACATCTAGAATGGTAAATCCTTTCCAGAAAGTTTTTGGTTTACTTTGCTCAGACCCATCAAAGAAATCACTATCTACAGCAGCCGTAGCCTTATAAAATGTTAATTCTTGAATAATAAGATGCGAAAGTCCTACTAACTCCTTGATCCATGGGCTGCAGAATGGATGTTGTGTTAGCAGGCATGAAAACAACATTAATCTCATCCATCTCCATCCGAGCTTTTGGATAACCAGGTGCGTTGTCAATGAGCCATAATATTTTTGAAAAGAATCTTTTTTATTTTTTTTCTAAGCATGTACCAACATATGTCTTAAAATATTCATTAAATCATGTTGTAAACATATATGTCAATACCTAGGCTTTGTTCTTTCCTTTCTAGATCATAGGCAGAGTAGATTTAGCACCATTTTTAAAGGCCACAGGATTTTCAGAAGAGTGAAAGATCATTGGCTTCAACTTAGTCACCAGCTGCATTAGCCCCTAATAAGAGACTCAATTTGTCTTTTGAAGTCAGGCCATGACTTCTCCTCTCTAGCTTTGAAAGCCCTAGATAGCATCTTCTTCCAAATCTGCTTAGTGTAGCCACCTTCATTAATTAGCTTAAAGATGATCTAGATAACTTGCTGCATCTTCGACATCAACACTTGTTGCTTCGCCTTACATTTTTATGCTGTGGAGAGGACTTATTTTATTAAACCACATGAACCAAACTCTGCCAACTTTAAACTTTCTTTTGTAGTATCTTCATCTCTCTCTTAGCCTTCATATAATTGAAAAGAGTTAGGGCCTTGTTCTGGATTAGGCTTTGGCTTAAGGGAACGTCGAGGGTGGTTGATCTTCTATCCAGACCACTAAGGATTCTCCGTGTTAGCAATAAGACTATTTCATTTTCTTATCCATGAGTTCACTGGAGAAGTACTTTTAATTTCCTTCTTAAACTTTCCCTTTGCATTCACAACTGGGCTATTTTGTGCTAGAGGCCTAGCTTTTGGCATATCTTGGCTTTAAACCTGCCTTCCTTCCTAACCTTAATCATCTCTAGCTTTTGACTTAAATTGAGAGATGTGTGACTCTTGTTTTCATTTGAACACTCAGAGGATCTTGTAGGGTTATGAATTGGCCTAATTTCTACATTGTTGTCTCCAAGACTAGGGAAGCCTGAGGAAAGGCAGAGAGATGGGAATAGCCAGAGAGTGGAACAGTCAAAACACATACATTTATTGATAAAGTTTGCTATCTTATGGACACACAGTTCATGGTGCCCCAAAACAATTCCAATACTAACACCAAAGATTACTAATCAGATCACTGTAACAAATAGAGTAATAATGGAAAAACTTTTGAGATACTGCAAGAATTACCAAAATATGACAGAGACATGAAGTGAGCAAATGTGATTGGCAAATAGTGTCAATATAGCTGCTCAACTCGAGGTTACCATAAACCTTGAATCTGTAAAAAAAAAATGCAATATCTGCAAAACACAGCAAAGCAAAGGTGCAGTAAAATGAAGTATGTCTATATATGTTATTTATTGGATTGCCTTTTTATTACCTAAATCCCTCCCTAGAATGAGGGTAGAGATTTTCATCACCATAATACCTTCAGGACCTGAAGCAGTGCCTGACATACCATAGGCATTTAGTGAGTATTATTTGAGTGAATCAGTTCTGACAGTAGATACTTTTCTGAAATGGGCTCTGTTGAAAGCCAGTCAAGTTTACATTACCTGAAGCTTATTTAAAGTGGACTGGCTTGTGTGATAGATATGGAGATGCCCCACCCAGAATCCCTTCCAAAAAAGGTGGTGGCACCAGCTGCTGAGAGTGATGTCAGCCCATCACTTGAAGGATTACTGTAACTGCAGGGTATCACCTGGCCCAGAGTCCAGTACTTCCTGGGGTAGCCTGTATCCAATGATTGCATGGAGGGGGGTGGATATAGAGACACAGCCATTTCATCTCAAAACAAGCCAACTCTGAAGGGCCATCTTTGCTTCAGATCCATCTGTGGAGTCAGCAGAGGCTCTCTTCAGGCCTGCCTCACCATCCCACTTCTCCCATGCCCACATCTGCTGCCTTCTCTACTATCCACAGGTGTTGATCTTAAAACATTCCCTAATGAATGGCCTGCCCCCTAAAAACTCCTCTCAGCATCCACTTCCCTGGGAACCCAACCTGTAGCAATTTGCATGTGTAAGATAAATATGAAAGAATCACATTCTGAATTTGTCCCCCTGAGTTTAGGTGATCAAATGTAATTTGTATCAACTTTAGTGAAACCCTGAAACCAATCAGGCCCTTCACAGTAATGCTGGTGTGGCCACAGAAAGCTGTGGCAGCAGCAGCATTTTTCCCCACCCAGGCAAATGTTATCTGCGAACTTGGGGGGTTGGGGTTGTGTTTATTTCACGAATTTATTTCATGAATTTATTATATCACGAATTTGTGATATTCTGTTGTTGTCTGCCCCCTACTTTGTAAGCAGAGATGAAATAAAGCAAAGGATTTACTGAGAAGTGCCAGGTACCTCCTGGTACCACTTGGGGAGAGGTGCACCAGAAAGACACCCCCACTCAGTCTGCTACAGCGTAGAGGAAAGAGGAGTGGGGCAGTTTGCCAAAAAGCAAGGTCCAGGGCCTTTGCCAGTTCACAGATGAGCTTTGGGAGAATCAGGGGCTCCCTAAATGTACAAGCAGGATAAACATATGCATGCTTTTTGAGGAATTCAGATCATCAAAGGGCCAATGCTATAAAGAGGGTTAAGGGGCTCTTAATCTTTGAGAACTTCTGTCTCGAAACATGTCCTGTAAGATTTCCCTGTCCTGTCCTTGGTACTTGCACTAGGGATTTATCCACTACTTCCAGCCATTTGGATTTTCATCTGCCGTTGAGTTTGTGGGTTTGTTTTGGTTTGGGGTTATTGGCGTGTTGAATTTGACTATAGCAGTTTACTTTTACTGTTTTATCTATTTTCCTTGTAGAATTTTATCTTCTAGTTTATTTCCCCCTTTTTGTCTCATTTATCCTACTTTTAAAATAAGGAAAAGCTCTTGCAAGGAAGATAGTCTTCAAGCACAGCCCTGCTATGAATAAGGAATGAAATTTTATTTCCTAGTTTACTCCTCAGGGGCTTTTCCGGTGCAGCAAACATAACAGCCAGGTTAGTGGCAAGTATTTGGAGTGAAATTAGATTTCCACTAAAGCCTCATTTTAAACCAAATTTTGGCCTTGATTGTATACTAACATGAAAACACGTATGTATATACACAAAGAATTTCTACTTTCTTCTCATACCACCATCACAGGAACAAATTATAAATGCAATCATTAAACCTATTCTTCCCCACTTCTAAAATTGGATTTATTTTTATTTATTTATTTATTTTTTATTTATCAGAGAGAGAAGGAGAGAGAGCGAGCGAGCACAGGCAGACAGAGTGGCAGGCAGAGGCAGAGGGAGAAACAGGCTCCCCGCCGAGCAAGGAGCCCGATGTGGGACTCGATCCCAGGACGCTGGGATCATGACCCAAGCCGAAGGCAGCCGCTTAACCAACTGAGCCACCCAGGCGTTCCTAAAATTGGATTTAAAAGTTAACTATTTTTTCTTAAAGATGACTAATATTTATTAGCTAATTTGAATAATTAGTCATACTAGACTGACCCTGAGTAAATCACAGTCTGTTGGTCTTCTTATCTCCTTTCCTGAATATCAAATATTTGGCATTTACTGTGTGCAGTCATGAATAAAGCACAATTACTGCCCTCAAGATGCTCATAATTAATTTTGACACACCAGAACGTGCTGGGAGCCCTATGGCTGACACTAATTAAATAGAAAAGCAAAATGTATCTAATTGTATATGGAAGGACATGCATATATAACTTTCACCTTTAGGTCTAAGAACTTCTTTGTTTCCTCTCCATTCACTCTTAACACTCATTACACAGAAATGATCGTGTCCCTGGCATCTTCACTTCAGGGTGCCCACGTCAGACAAAATCCATAGAATGGTCCTGATGTCAATTTTTATATTTCAGGGAGCCACTCCTTACATGTTTAAACTCTGAATTTTTTTGTCATAACATTCAGTTCTATTTCTATCTTTGGGAAGCTATTTCCTGGCATACTACAAGTTCTTTTTTTCTTTTTTGAGATGACATTTATATGTCTGTTTGTAATTATGTTTAATTGATTTGTTCCCTTTGGTAGTTTACCTTGTGGCTTGATCATGCTTTCTGTGCCGTATACATACAATATTGATCTAAAATAGCAACTTTTGTGAGTTGTAAGTCCTGTTACCTTTGATGTTTATACTGGTTGGACTTGATTAACATGGACTTGGTATGGTGAGTATATAGGTATATATTTGCCTTGCTTTCTTATGCTAAATTATTCCATCTGTGTATTTACAGATTGCAGAGTCTCTGCAAACTACCCTTTAATAATTTATTGGATCCAGGTTTACTATTTTTTTTAAGATTGATTTAGTTATTTTAGAGTATATGAGCAGGGGGAGGGGCAGAGGGAGAAAATCTCAAGCAGACTCCCCGCTGAGCACAGAGCCCAACATGGGGCTTCATCTCACAACCCTGAAGATCATGACCTGAGCCGAAATCAAGAGTAGGATGTACCCACTGAGGTACACCCAGAAACCCCTAAAATAGGTATATTAAAGGAAACACAAATCATAAAATAGAGATTTATAACAAAGAGAAAAATTAGGATTTATTTCTTCAATTGGAATTGAATTCTATAATGGGAATTGATTATAGACCCCTATTAAGCAATGGTTTCCTTTGTTCACTGTGTTTATAGTATGTGTGACCTTAAAATACTTGAAGTCTTAGGCAATCACAATAACCTCTTCCATATTTTCTGAGGTGAAAGAAATCTTCACATGGATTTCTTAGCCGTGGAGCTTTTACAGTGATGAATAGTTGAAGGTTCATACATGTGCACAACTGTCGAAGAAGTTTTGATGAGTTGAATAAGAAAAGATTGGGAACAACTTTTTTCTTTTTTGAGATGTGGTCTTATCCCTCTCCCTTACTTAATGCATTTTTTTTAGTTTCTTTTTTTAAAGATTTTATTGTTTTTATTTTACAGAGAGAGTGGGAGGGGCAGAGGGAGAAGCAGACTCCCCGACGAGCAGGGAGACTGATGCGGGGCTCGATCCCAGGACCCTGGGATCATGACCTGAGCCGAAAGCAGACGAGCCACCCAGGCGTCCCTTTTTTTTAGTTTTTATTTCAATTCCAGTTAGTTAACATACAGTGTTATATTAATTTCAGTTTCAGTAGAATTTAGTGATTCAACACTTAAATACAACACCCTGATTTTATCACTTGTTTCCCTTAGCTCCCCATCCCCTCTCCCCTGGTAACCATCAGTTTGTTCTCTGTAGTTACAAGTCTATTTCTTGGTTTCCCTCTTATTTTTTTCTTTGCCTGTTTCCTAAATTCCACGTATGAGTAATACATTCTTAATATTTTATTATGTGATTATGTATAGATTAGATCAAGCAGGTAGGCTGAGCATATGCATTTACCAATCTTCCTATTATATACCCCTTAGAATATGATAAAATATGTTTGAAATAATACCTCTTAGTTACACTGGGAGAATCTGAATAATATTCAAGAATTTAAAATATGAGCATATATACATGTATCCCCAGACTGAGTTGTGTGCATTATATATGTCCAGAATTTTAAAAGCCAATCATACCTCAATAAAGAGGTGTAAAACAATTAAAAGTGATAAATGATGTTAATATGGGGCACAAACTGCGTGAGGTGGAGAGCAAGCAAATATTTAGGTTCTTGACTTGTTCAGTGAAAAGATAAGGACAAGAATTCATTCTCAACAGGAAGATTAAAAACAGCTTCAACATGTGCTTCAAAATATTAGTGGTGGGCCCTTAAGTTTAGATATAGGGTTGGGCACCAGGCTGGCTCAGTGGGTTAGGCCTCTGCCTTCAGCTCAGGTCCTGATCTCGGTCCTAGGATCAAGCCCCGCATCAGGCTCTCTGCTCAGCAGGGAGCCTGCTTCCCCCTCTCTCTGCCTGCCTCTCTGCCTACTTGTGCTCTCTCTCTCTGTCAAATAAATAAATAAAATCTTAAAAAAAAAAAAAAGGATAAAGGGTATATACCTCAAAATAATTGCGGAGAAGAAAATGCATCACTCCACAATTAAAATAACAGCCTTAATCCAACAAAGAAAAAAGGAAAAGGAAAAAAAAAGAAATAGAAGACAGCATGGTATATTTGGATTAAGTTTGGCTTCATATGGTAGAAAACGTGAAAGTGAGTTAAACATTGGAGAAATGCATTAAAAAACAAAAAACAAAGCAAAAACCCAGAATAACAGCAGGGATAGGCGGTCTGATACAGATACTGCTGATCCCAAACTCGCACGATCACAGGTTCCCTGTATCTCTGACAGTACCAACTCTTTAAGGCCACTCAAGATCACAGGTGGCTGCTGAAGCTCAACATCATATCTATGTTACAGGCCAAATGAAGAATGAGATGAAGAATGAAAAAAGTATAACTTGTCAGTCAGTCATACTTCCTACAAGCAGCTTTTACAAAGGAAACTAGGGAAGGAAATGGAGCAACACACACACACACACACCCCATCTAGAGTGCTTTGAATTATGATGTAGGCCACCAGGAGTTCTTTATTTATTTTGGATATTAACCCCTTATCAGGTACATGATTAGCACATATTTTCTCCCTTTCTGTATGTTGCCTTTTTTGTTTTGTTCATAGTTTCCTCTGCTGTGCCAAGGTTGTCCAGTTTGATGTAGTCCCACTGGTTTGTTTTGCTTTTTTTGCTTTTGATCCAAAATACGCCAAGACCTATTTTAAAGAGCTTACCACCTATAGTTTCTTCTAGGAGTTTTGTGGTTTCAGGTCTTAAATTCAAGTCTTTAATGAATTTTGAGTTAATTTTTGTGTATGGTGTAAGATAGTGTTCAATTTCATTCTTTTGCATATGGCCGTCCAGTTTTCCCAACACCATTTACTGAAAAGACCATTCATTCTTCATTGTATATTTGTGGTTTTTTTGCTCTAAATTAATTGACCATCTATTCATTGGTTTATGTCTGGACTCTGTTTTGTTCTGTCTGATGGATGTATCTATTTTTTATGCAAAAATCATACAGTTTGGGTTACTGTAACTAATATAGTTTGAAATTAGGAAGTGTGATGTCTCCAATTCTGTTCATTCTCAAGATTGCTTTGGGGTCTGTGGTAGTTCCATAAAATTTTTAAAATTGTTCTTTTTCTATTAAAAAAATGTCTTTGGAGTTTTGATAGAAATTGCACTGAAACTATGGATTGCTTTGGGGAATATGGACATTTCAACAGTATTAATTATTCCAGTATATGAACACAGAATATCTTCCATTTATTTGTTTTCAATTTACTTTATTAACATGCTATAGTTTTTAGTATATAGGTCTTTCACTCCCTTGGTTAAAATTATTCCTAGGTATTTTATTCTTTCCATTGCAGTTCTAACTGGGGTTGTTTTCTTAATTTCCCTTCCTAATAGTTTGTTGTTACTGTACAGTGCAAGAGATTTTTATATATCAATTTTGTTTCCTGCAACTTTACTGAATTTGCTTATTAGGTCTTTTTTTTTTCCTTTTTTCTTTTTTGTGAGTAAAGTGATAGAAGTTTATTGAGTGAAGATACAGAAAAAGCTCAAGTTGCCAATGAGGGCCTTTAGAGTTGGTCTTTTATGGAAAGCTAACCAGGGAACTTAAATCCTTTTAACATTTCTATTGATAACACCTTCAATGGCTTACTTCCTTTTTAGGGTGGTTATTCTTTGTTGGTCACAAGTGATCATCATAAAGACACTCACCCCACAGGCCTAGGGCAGGGTGGTCTGATTTGTTCCCTTATTATTTCTAATAGGATTTTTGTGGAGCCTTTAGGGTTTTCTATATATAATTTCATCTATAAATAGTGACAGTTTTACTTCTTCCTTTCAATTTGGATGCCCCATAACTTTTTTTTTTTTTTTTTCTTGAATGTTCTGTCTAGGACTTCTAGTACTATGTGTTGAATAAAAGTGACTAGAGTAAGCACTCTTATCTTGTTTTTGATCTTAAAAGTTTTCAGTCTTTCATCATAAAGTATGATAGCTGTTGTCTTGTCATATAGGGCCTTTACTATGTTGAGCTATGTTCCCTTTACACCCACTTTGTTCAGAGTCTTTATCCTAAATAGATGTTGAATTTTGTCAAATGTCTTTTCTGCATTTATTGAGATACTCAATGATTTTTACCCTTCATTTTGTTAATGTAGTATAACATTGATGAATTTGTGAACATTTAACCATCCTTGCATCGCTGGAATAAATCCCATTTGATTGTTTGCTAATAGTTTGTTGAGGATTTTTTGCATCTATATTTATCAGGGATATTGGTCTGTAATTTTCTTGGAGCATCTTTGTTTCAATGTGTTTTTGAATTGTCTATATTAAAATGAAAACGTCTTTTGTGTTACATTTTTTAAAAAGAAAAAAGTTTCTTTAAATCCTGCACTATCCTTCAATGTTTGTGAGTTAGTTTCTTATGAAAGGTTTTCTGTTGGTGGTGACAGTTTTATTTTCTTCTTTGTTTGTTTAGGTAACTGGACAATTGCCCTCAAATCTGACAGGGAAAAAAAGAAACTAGGAAGCCCAATATTATTTCTTTTACATACTTGAAGATAATATCTGGAGTTTGGGGTCTGAGATCCATAAAGTGAGTGGGAAGGGAAAAAAAACTTCACCATGCTTAATAAGGTTACAAATTTATGAAGCAAGAAAAATAAATCCAAGCTGACACAAACCATGATGGTCTTTGGAATACTACCTAAAGCCAGAAAGAAATTATGGAAATTATTTTGAAATGAGAATTTAACCTGTGAAAATAAACCCTTTTTGTGACTAGATGTTTCAGGCAGACACCTAGATATATCCAAGGTTAGTGAATTCGAATGAAAAAGGTCAATAAACTTCCACATAGAGATGGAGACTAAAAATTAGTTTTCAAACCATCCTGCACTGGCATGTGTTTCTTCTGGAGTCCTTCCTGACTCAGGAGATAAGCTGTTCATTGGCTCTAACTGGCTCCACATCTTTGCTCTAGTTTCTGCCTGGCAGGGGATCCCCAGATAATCCCATCAGCAGGCAAGGAGGCCCTTGAATAACATCACCTTGTACTTGTCCCTCTGCCTATTCTTCCTTGACTGCTGGGAACTCCTCTTCCATTTCCCTCCTTCCCACCTCACTGCCTCTGAAGTTGGTGTCATACCCTCATTGCTTTCCAGAGGCTAATCCAAAGTCAGGAGGGAGGTGATGGCCTCCAGGGTAGAAGTGGGAGAGTGAGATCTACGATCCCTTGCAAGGGCATGTTTTCCACAGTGCTGAGAGTTCATTATGCTTGACATTGTGTCACTTGAGCCTTCTTGCAGGCCATTAACACCTGGCAGTGGACTGCAAAGGTAGGCTTCTACAAGACCAAGATTTATTTCTTATTTAAAGCTGATCATTTTTTTGAGTTTTTAAGTTTGTATTTGTTGCTGACTCTTCAGACATGTTTACGTTTCTGAAAGGGGAGAGTTAAAGCTTGCAGATGATCTATCAAAATTTCTGGTCTCAAATCTGATAAATAGGGGGTTAAGTATCATATTGAAATTGGGTAGACCTGTGTGAGCTTCAGAGTCCATGAATCATCTGAATGTGTTTAATTTAGAATTTCTTTGAATACATTACAATTGTGTGTGTTTGTGTGCACATAGGTCTGTGTATGCATGTGTTTGACTTTAACATGGTGGGTGAGACCGAAGACTAAGAATTTTTTTTTAAGTATGCCATTTGATGAGATTGAAAACTATTGCTTTTAAGTTGCATCAAGTCTTCTGCCTCTTTTTTTAAAAGATTTTATTTGTCAGAGAGTGTGCACACACGCAGGGAGAGCAGTAGGCAGAGGGAGAAGCAGACTCCCTGCTGAGCAGGGAGCCCAATGCGTAACTCAATCTTAGGACCCCGGCATCATGACCTGAGACGAAGGCAGATGCTTAACCAACAGAGCCACCCAAGTGCCCCAAGTCTTCTGTCTCTTTAAGAGCAAAGACTTAAATTACTTCAGAGGCAGTCCCTTGTTGCATTATGTGAAAAGTTGGTCTGGTGTAAAAGGCTTGGTTTCTCAGTAAGAAAGCAATTAAAGAGGCTTCCTCAATACCATGCTAGTAATTGGTATCAGAATGGAAATGGGACCCTAGGTTTCTACCTCTCAGACCAAGACATTTTCTCCTCAACCACATTACCACCCATTACTCGTCAATTTGCAAAACCCTTGCCTTTGTGGTTTAACTCTCTAAGGGCACCATCTTGAAATTCTTAATATTTTTATCTCCAAAGTCCAATGGAATAATGGCTAAACAAAAGTCGGTTTTCTAATCCTTGTAACTAAAAGAGATTTGACATATCTTATAGACATTTATAGGTTATTCACATAAGGATAGCAAGAATGGTAGTTGGGTGCACTAGTTATCAAGTATCCTTATCCCGTGTCAGCATTTGATTTGACCAAGGTGGTATCCTCTAAGATTTATTTGCATTAAATTTTAAATCTTAAGATAATTTCCCTTCACTGTTTAACACATTGTCATGTTAGCTACTTCATCTTGAAATAGATGAGAATCTGTGGATTATAACCTTTTGAAGACAGAAAACATCAGAAACCCAAACCTCATAATTTATTCAGAACAAAAACAGTTGAATTATTGTTTTTGTTATTATTTGTTATAAATTTGGTTAAGGGAGATGGATATTTGTCTTAAATACTGGCATTAGAAATAATGTAATTAAGAAGAAAGTAGTCCTGTCTGAAACCTCCTGTCATTTATATGAGAGATAAATAGCACATTGTGTTGAAGAAAACCAAGTCTAAAACGTAAAAATGTTGGGTGTTTTTCTGCAAAGAAAGAACATGCATTTTTTGAAAGGTAAGTTAAGGTGAAATAAATTTTCTTCAGTTAAGAGACTTTATGGCAGGCTAGCAAATTTGTGGGGTTTCCAAATCCATGCTGTTCTTTGTGCTGGAGTTTTGCTCATGGACCCTCAGGCCCTGCCTGGCTGGAATAAGAGTCTTTGCTTTGCTGTAGACCTTGTTAAGCAGTGTTTGGGGAAATCCCACCCTGGGACTCTGCAAAGCCTCAGGTTTTTATCTCCACCAATTTCCCACCAAGTAAGATTAATAAAGTTCCAGTTAGCCTTCCTTTCAGAAAGCAAAGGACTGCAGCTCTCCGGGGCTCAGCCCAAAACAGTGTTGCCTGCACCTGCACTGATTTTTACCTGCTTTCCCTTCAGTGTGGTTGGGGTCTTCCCCATTACCTCAAAATTGAAAAGATTTGAGACAGGAAAAAAAAAATGTCTCTTTAGCTACTGTAGATTCATATCCTCCTGCAAGCACTTAGAATTTTTTCTCCCAAATGAATGGAACAGTGAACTCTTTAAATGTTATAAAGATACCAGCAAAGTTTAGGTTTCCTTTCTGGAATTTCCAGAAGGTTCTCTTGCACATAACTGTAAGTTAGCACATCCTTTTTATTTCTTCTATCAATGCCCATCCACAGTGGCCATGTGGGCTAGTGTCAGGATGACTCTGGTCAGCATCCTTGGCCTAAAAAGCAAACTCAAGCTCTTGGTATATACAATCATACATAATTGTTTAGTCACTAATACTAACATTGCTTAGCAAGTCTTAGTGACTAACTAAAGCAAATTGTACCTTTTCTCTATGCTGTAGAATTTTTATAGCACTCTTGCTCAAGGGCAAGTTTATTTCACCTAAGTCATTCATAGTATAGGTAATGCATGTGTATGTATGGGGATGGTGGGGCAGGTGATCACGTTCTATGTTTACATATGTTGGACATTACCCAGTGTTTTGTGCTCAAAGGAAAAGAAATCACAAGAACGTTTTCTTCTATGTTCCTCACTACTCAGAATTTACATCAATTGTCAAACAATCACAAAACTGAAGACTCATTGTACTGAAACTGAGAATCCAGAGATAAGATGTATTCTGATGGAAAAAAACAGCCTTCTGTGTTGTACAATCTGGCTCCATGGGGAAAACCAGCCCTAGATCCTAAGGGGAAATACGTAGAAATAGTGACATAATAAATAAAGATTCTCACCTGACTAATACTTAGTATTCAGCTTAGATTAAAGAAGGCTTTGTAAGGAATCTGGGTGGTTCAGTTGGTTAGCAACTGCATTCCACTCAGGTTATGATCCTGAAATCCTGGGATCAAGTCCCACACTGGGCTCCCCGCTCAGTGGGGAGTCAGCTTCTCCCTCTGACCTGCCCCCTTCTAGTGCTCTCTCTCTCTCATTCTTTCAAAAAAATAAAATCTTTTTTTAAAAAAAGGAGACTTTGTAAATTAGTCAACAAATATTTATGAAGCATTTACAAGAAAATACATTGCACGTGATACAGTCAGCTGGAAGCCTGATGCTGAGGAATGCATATATTTGTCCAAGGGGCCCAAAAATGGCCCTGGAATTTTATCTTAAAGAACTCCAGAATTCCCTGGCCAGCTACATGGTCCAGTGTGCCTAACATATTGCAGAGATCTTCTCTAAACCTGTTAGTTCTGACTCCTTCCTGGGAGTCTAAAGACAGCATGGTACCTCATCTTTAACCCTTGTAGGGTTTAACCCTTGTAGGCTCAATAGGGAAGCCCAGTAATGAGGTAAGCAAAGACGACCTTCAAAGTTGTCCCCTCATCCATTCACCAGCATCCTTGCAGCCCTGTCCAACCTCTTCCTACTTTACAGTCCATCCCTCTCCTGGGAGAACTAAATAATACTTTCCATGAAGAACTAATAATCTATGCTAGTATGTCTGTTTTCATTGTGACTGTCTACAGAAAGAGTTGGTAGTATTTCTGGAAGTATAAAGAAATCTGTGTTCAGATTCAAATCCTAAAGCTTGCATTTAAATGATCTTAGGCAAGATACCTAAACTGACTGATTCTTACTTTCTCTAAAATGAAAATATCAATCTACCTCAAAGAAGACAATTTGTGCAAGAGTGTTTTTTATTCAAGTATAATTAACACAGTGTTACATTAGTTTGAGGTATACTCTATAATGATTCAACAATTCTATACATGACTCAGTGCTCATCATGGGTTTGTACTCTTACTCCTCTTTGTCTGTTTCACCTGTCACCCCACTCCCCCTCCTCTGGCAACCACCAGTTCTCTATATTTCAGAGCCTGCTCTTTTCATCTTTTTTTTCTTTAGTTTGTTTCTTAAATTCCACACATGAGTGAAATCCTATGGTATTTATCCTTCTCTAACTAACTCATTTCACTGTGCACTATTCCCTCTAGATCTATCCATTTTCTTGCAGATAGCAAGATTTCATTCCTTTCTGTGGTTGAGTAATACTACATTATATATACACATCACAACTTTTATCCATTCAACTATCAGTGGATAATTGGGTTGCTTTCATATCTTGTTCTGTGAAAAATGTTGTTGGTATTTTAATAGGAATTGCATTAAATCTTTAGATTACTTTGGATAATATGAACATATTAACAATATTTTCCCAGTCCATGAGCATGGACTATCCTTCCATTTGTGTCATCTTCAGTCTCTTTCATCAGTGTCCTACAGTTTTCATAGTATAGGTCTTTCACCTCCTTGGTTAAGTTTATATCTAGGTATCTTATTATTTTTGGTGCAGTAGTAAATGGGATTATTTTCTTAATTTCTCTTTATCCTACTTCATTATTAGTGTATGGAAATGCAACAGATTTCCGCATTTTAGTTTTGAATCCTGTAACTTTACTGAATTCATTCTAGTAGGTTTTTTTTGGTAGAATCTCCAGAGTTTTCTATATATAGTATCATTTTATCAGTAAATAATGAAAATTTTACTTCTTCCTTACTAATTTGGATGCCTTTTATTTCATTTTCTTGTCTGATTACTGGTTCTTGTAAGTACTATGTTGAATAAAAGTGTAAGTAGACATTCTTCTTTTGTTCCTGGTCTTAGGAGAAAAACTCTCAGTTTT
Organism: Mellivora capensis; assembly: GCA_004024625.1. Classification (NCBI taxonomy): domain Eukaryota; kingdom Metazoa; phylum Chordata; class Mammalia; order Carnivora; family Mustelidae; genus Mellivora; species Mellivora capensis. The sequence continues at coordinate 22,091 of PISX010011976.1, read as the reverse complement.
TCACCATTGAGAAAAATGTTAGCTATGGGTTTTTCATATATGGTCCTTACTATGTTGAAGTATGTTCCCTCTAAAACTACTTTGTTGAGGGCTTTTTTCATGAATGGATGTTGTACTTTGTCAGATGCTTTTTTGCCTTTTATGCATTTTTTTACATTACATGGTTTTTATTCCTTCTTTTGATGTGATGTATCATATTGATTCATGAGTTTTAAACCACCATACCGTCCCTGGAAAAAATCCCATTTGATGGGTGAATGAATATTTTTGATGTATTGTTGCATTTCATTTACTAACATTTTATTGGGGATTTTTACATCTATGTTCATCAGAGAATTTGGCCAGTACTTTTTGTTTCTGTAGCGCTCTTATCTGGTCTTGGTATCAAGGTTACACTGGCTTCAGAATGGATTTGGAAGCATTCCTCCTCTTCTGTTTTTTGAAATAGTTTGACAGGAATAAGTACTAACTCTTTAAGTGTTTTTGGTAGAATTCACCTTTAAGCCATCTGGACTTTTTGTTACTGATCCTGAACTTCTGTTTGTTGGAAATTTTTTGATAACTGATTCAGTAGTACTATTAGTAATTGGTCTGTTCAAATACTCTATTTATTCCTGATTTAGTTTTGGGAGGGTGTATGTTTTTAGGAATCTATCCATTTCTTCTAAGTTGATCAATGTTGGCATATAATTTTTCATAGTATTTTAATCCTTTGTATTTCTGTCATGTTGGTTTTATCTCTTCCTCCCTGATTTTACTTAATTTCTGTGGTGTGTGTGTGAGTATGGCTAAAGGTTTATCAATTTTGTTGATCCTTTCAAAGAATCAGCTCCTGATTTCACTGATATGTCCAATTGTTTTTTTAGTTTCTATTTATTTCTGTTCCGGCCTTTATTATTTCCTTCCTTCTACTAGTTTGAGATGTTTTATTATTAGGCAAAAACATGTAAAGAATCTTTTATTGAGAATAAAAATAAAATTCAGAGTACACATGTCTCAGTAAAGGAATGTGCAAAGTTCACAAGTGAAATGAGTGACTAGTAAATACTGGTTAGTAAAATAAAGTATCAGAAAGTGTTCCAAAGAGGAGTAAACAAACACTAAGTGGCCAGATGGAGAAGTGCACTTGGCAACAGGGGCAACAGCATGGCGATTATGACTAAGCCTGTATATAGTTCGGTTTTGCTGAAAAGAAGGGAGAGGGAATGGAGACAGTTGGGGAGATAGAGTAGCCAGGCCTCAGTAGAACAAGGAGTGGTCTACTCCACAGGGGATGGACATTTTGGAAGGTGATTACTGATGGCAGATAGTAGTCAGAGGATCGAGATGCTAAACATCCATCTGTGTAAGGCACAGTGAAATACAATAAATAATTATTCTACCCAAAATGCCAATAGTACCCATGTTGAAAAACTGCGTGAGAAAATGAGGGACTAATGTTTATAATAATTTTGGTAATTATGATGATAATGACTATAATGGTGGTAACAGCCATAACAATATAACATTTTCTGTGTCTGAGACCCCCTGCAAAGCACTAGATTGGCATGGTTACATTTACCCTCAAAAACCCCTGATGAGAGACCTACTATTTTATTCTCATTTCACAGATGATGAAACCTATAGCTCAAAATAACGTGCCTCAAATCACAAAGCAAGTAAGTGGTAAAGCAAAGAGTAGGACCTCATTTTACCTGCTTCCAGAAATTACTCTTTTAAGCTGTATGCTGTATATCTTTTTGTAGATTTTCAATTCTGGATGCACACAGTATTTTTATTGTGTTGTTAGTCACCATAAAATACATCATTAGTTTTTGATGCAGTGTTCCAAGACTGATCTTGATAATACTTTGTTAAAATGCCTTATGTTTGTATGAACAGGTGGTTGAACATTTCAAAACTTTTCCAATCCCAGCAACCTGATCAGTCTAGACTTAAAAAAAAAATTTTAATTCAACTTCCATTTCTTTTTGTCCTCTTACAAGTCCCCTTTAGAAGGGCACATCTAAATATATATACTGTAATCCTTTAAAAACTTCCACTTATGGATTATATTTCTAGACTTTGTTCAATAAACCACAGCCTGTACAATTCCTTATATTTAGATGGCACTCTTCAGTTTGCAAACCCATGCCTATATATCAAGTCACCTGATTCTTACAAAACCTCTTCCAAATGAGGAAATCCAGGCTCAAATTGTGAAATGACTTGACAAACTGACCCAGTTAGTAAGTGGAAAATCTAGGACTCAAGTTCACTTCTGGCTCCCAAGGCAGCACTCTTCACCAGATGGGTTTCAGCACATCCCATCTTATCACCATCACACCAGACACTCAGAATCAAACTCCATGGACTCAGATTGCTTTGATATTCTGGAAGACTGGTGGAAACTCTACCTAAATGGTGGGGTATTAGGGGAAAAAAAGAAATTTCCAAGAATTTAGTTAAATGTTCAGTATTAGAGTAGACTAATCTACTGGCTTAAGGCCCAAAGAAGATCACATGGCATTAAGAAATTTTTTCATCCCATCATGATTTAATTTGCACATTTTGATCAATATTTTGTCTCATGTATATGAGAAAAGCAATAGCTACGGCTGTCCTGTTAACTGCCAACCATAATCATTATCATTCATTTGTTCTCCCTCTTTGCTAAAGGTCAATCAGAGAATGTGGTATCTATGATCCATCTAAAATTATTAAAGACCTAGAGACCTGCTGCTGTGATCTCTGAACTGAAAATCTCCCACTTGTTCTCCAGGAACAAAGAAAAGATGAGTCAATTGATGCTGTGTATAGCTTCGATTGTTTTTGTGGAGAACAATTTGTTATTATCTGTCTTAGGTAGCTATCATCTGCCTGTGGATTTGACAAATAGAGTAAGTGAAAGTGTGGGCATCAGTGAATTAGCCAGTGATTCAGACCTATTGGAAGGTCACATCTCATTTTTCATGCCTACTGAAAATCTCCATTGTTAACAGTGTAGCATCTCCCAAACACAACCTTGTAGCCCTTAACACAAATTACACTTTTAATCAGTAATTTAATACTAAATTTAATAATAAAATACATTCAAAACCTAGTTTCTTACAATTTTAAGTTCTTTACAAACCTTATTATATTACAAATCTGGTAAAGTTTAAAAACAATTTTCAGAAGTTTTTAGTTGACTAGTCCCAATTACAAACCAATGGAATTAGATGCTTTAGATATTTTTCACCCGCATTTACAAATTTAACATATCTGATGACTTTACAACAATTTCTCTTGGATCCTGGGAGCCACACCCAAAGCAAAGAAACCTGGGAAATGGTCTCTACTTATGTGACTGTGTCCAGTGCTACAGGAGTATATTTTTAAAAGGGAAAAAAAAGAAGACTGAGCACTAAGGGTAATTAACAGTCTTCTGCCACATCTTTGTTGTCTCTGGTGAGCCAGGCTAATAGCTGATCCTCACAACCTTATAATTCCTAGCGGTCCTTTGGGACATCTCCTATAATTACTGTGGGTGCCTCAAGCACCTGTGCACTTGTACAGTACAGTTTGCTAAGTGATTGCATCTTGCAGGATGAATTATTATGTAGAGATTGGATCTCTTTGAAAGTACTGCTAAGGGATACTATTCCACCAGATATATTTGCTCTGTATGGTGAACTATGTTCTTGGTAATTTTCTTCGAAGGTGTCTCTGTATAGGATCTTGAATGTCAGGGAGTTTCAAACTTGTCCCTCTGTGATCCCCTGTGTTCAGAACCTTGGTTTGTGGGAGGTAAGGAGAAGAAAATCAGAAAATCAATGTGAGGGGCAGACTGAGTGGCCCAGGGGGTTAAGCATCTGAATTTTGATTTCGGCTCAGGTCACCATCTCAGGGTCCTGAGAGCAAGCCCCAGCACTCCCTGGGTGTCCCACTCAGTGGGGAGTCTGCCTGAGACTCTTTTCCTTTGCACTTCCCTGCTCCATCCCTGCCACAAGCATGCAACTTCTCTCTCACAAATAAATAAATCTAAGAAAGAGAGAAAGGAAGGAAGAAGGGAAAAAAAGAAAGGAAGAAGGAAAGAAAGAAAAGGTCTATTTCTGCCTGCTAGACTGGCTATGGAAGAAATGTTTACATAGAGCATACCTGAGTTAGGTTTGTAGCTATATACATTTAACAACAAATCACATTTGAGCCAAAATAATCGGCATATTTTCTTAAAGGTCTTTGATATTTTCTAGAAGGTCACATTTCCAAACTAGCATTTAGTTGGGGGATTTTTTTTCTCATGATCTTTGCTTGGCATTTGAAAAGTTATTTCTATTTGGTAGCTAATAAATCTTTAGTCTTTCCTATACCAATAACCTGAGCTCAAATGTGGAAAAGAAAAGGAAGGATGGGGGCACCTGAGTGGCTCAGTGGGTTAAAGCCTCTGCCTTTGGCTCAGGTCATGATCCCAGGGTCCTGGGATTAAGGGAGACATGGAGCCTGCTTCCCTTCCCCTCTCTCTGCCTGCCTCTCTGCCTACTTGTGATTTCTGTCTGTCAAATGAATAAATAAATTCTTTAAAAAAAAAAAAGAAAAGAAAAGGATGATTGAGAAAAGCAAGTAGGAATAATGTGAGGGTAAAAAAATAGAATACCGTTTCCTCTATTTTATTACAAATAAATCTTTATTTTCAAAATACAGATCATTTCATACTGTTTTCCATTATCCCTATAAATTCCTGAATCTATTTAGTATATGAAAAGTTACTATATTTTAAAAAGTCTATCAGCAGCAAAATTTATATTTTATATTAGATTCTCAGAAGTTTTGTTACTATTTTAGAATTCTAAATGTCATAATAATTAAAATTTCCAACCCTCTCTATTTAAAAATTACTGTTTCTACATTGAGCTAGAGATAGGAAGCCATTACTTTTTATGTCTTAGTTTTCTAAGAGTCAAGCATGAACACTCAGATTTGCATTTCCTGAGCCCCTTTACCTGCTTTCAGGAGTTTGAGAGCTAGTCAGTGTTGAGAAAGAGATGGATTCAGCTCTTACCTTCAGCGGGACTCAGGAGGTCTGGAAATTGCTAGTGAGGTATGTCTGCATGCACATATTTCAGTTTTTTGAGGAGAGGCTCCAAAAGTTTTCATTAGATTCTCAAAGGTATCTGTGACCCCAGATAAGTTTAAAAGTGTGGTCTCCATTCCTTCTCTGAATTCCTGAGTGCATCTCTGCACCTCCAAAGAAGTAAGTGGTTCCTTTGCTCCACACCTTTGCCTACCTGTTGGAGGTATGATGGGAGGCTGGAAAAAAGGCTATGATAGAGGAGAGTTGGCTATGGACAGATGGCTGTGTAGTGGTCAAAGCAGGAAGAACCATCCCATCTCAGAGGCACCTGCCATTCTGATCCAGCCTGCGCCTCCATGACATTTCTCCACTCAGCATTTCAGTTTCTCCATCTGTGATGTATACATTTTGGGCAGGAATATACTATGTGGCCCTTTTCATTAAGACCTGTAATTTCATTTTTTGAATATCAAAATTGACACATATGGGACATCAGTGTGGCTCAGGTGGTTAAGCTTCTGATTCTTGGTTTTGGCATAGGTCCTGATCTCAGGGTCCTGGGATCAAACCCTGCATCAGGCTCTGCTCTCAGTGGGGAGTCTGCTTTAGGATTCTCTCTCTCTCCCTCTGCCCCTCTCTAAAAACAAATAAATAAATCATTTTGTTAAGTTATAATTTAAAGTTGACACAAGTGTTACATTACTTTCAGGTGTGCAGGATAGTGATTTGACAAGTCTTTATGTTCTGCTGTGTAGCTACCATCTGTCACCACCCAACGCTATTACAGTCCCTGAGACTTAATCATTCCGTAACTGGAAATCTGTATTTCCCCCTCCCCTTCACCCATTTTGCCTATCTCTCCACCTCCTCTGGCAGCCATCAGTTTGTTCTCTGTATTTAACAACTGTATTTTAGATAATGACTTACACACAAGAGTATACTAAACTCTGTTTCCTGGGGGCAGGAGCCATCTTTCCTCATTTTGGGTCCCCCACTGCCTTGTAGTAAGCTTCACATCTAGTAAGTATCTCATAAAAGTTATTGAGTTAAGCATAAGAATTAGATATGAATTACATTGTGTATTTATCAGGTCACTTGGGATTTATATAAAATCCTATTTCTCTGATTTATAAAACAAATGAAATTTCCCTTGGGCTTCAAGTACTGCAAGGTAACAAATTCAATTAAATCTAACAGCAAATATCCCCATAGATAAAAAAGCACAGTCATACCAGGGCATTCTTTTCACCTAACACAAGAATTAACTGTATACATGCTAGAATTCCTACCTTCAATTCTTTAGTAAACATAGATATGTGGACATGTCCACAAATAGAATAATCCACAGGAAAATAGTTAGCCTTAGATCTGTTGAGATTTAACTTAAGTACAATTTATATTTTATTACTGGTCATAGCTGATGTTTAACACAATACATCCACCTAATGTTACATATTTAATTCACTTTTGTTCTTGTATCTTTTTTCCTAAGAGTGCAAAGACTCAAACTAAGTTAAATCTTCTAATCCTGAGTAATTGATAAGAAACACAGAAACAGAAGGAAATTAAAAGGGAAGGAAATACATAGAGGCCAAATGCTTTATCTTACATTACCAAAACTATTTGCTGAGCACCTAAGGCAGGCTCTGTGCCAGGCAGAAGAACAACAAAGAGTAAGACAAAGATCATGCCTTCAAACACTGGGGACACAAATAACTAGAAAGTCAAACTCATAAAAACAGAGTATAATGATGGTTTCCAGTAGCTACAGGGTCAGGGGAGGTAGGGAGAGGTTGGTCAAATGGTACAGACTTTTGTTATGAGATGAATAAATTCTGGGCATCTATCTTGCACATGGTGACTATCGGTAGCAATAGGTATTTCTGTATTTGCAAATTGCTATGGGAATAGAGTTTTAATGATCTCACTCTAACAATAACAACAAAATGATAATTATGTGAGATGAAGTAATGTACTAATATTGTGGTAAACATTTTGTAATGTATTTGTGTATCAAGACATTACATCACGCACCTTAAATTTATATATATGTCAGTTATATCTCTGTAAAGCTGGGAACAAAAATAGAATTTATCAACTCACCTTCAACCTCAGCGTGTTAGTTAATTCTGTCCTAAATAACTCCTATTTGCTATCAACTCTGTCCCACTTGTCAAACACACACAAACCTTGAAATTCAAACTCCTAACTTTGCCTTCTAAATATTTATGGCCTAAGATTTAATTTCATGGCAAACTACTAATGAGAATCATCTCCACTCCCCACCCTACCCATTCACCCCACTCCCCCCATCTCCTTCCTGAACACTGTCTGGGAATCCCTCTTGAATTTGTAAGACAACCAAGGAAGGTTTCTGTCCTCTGCCCAGGCAACATACCAGAGAAATTTTAAATGCTTAATGGGTTAAAGTGTTAGGAAGAAGAGATTATAAATTTGTTTTAAAATGCATATGCAGTTTGTATACCTATTTAAAATTAATGCAAATGTCACATTGTTATAAAAGGGAAATCTAACTATCCAGTAGGGGAAGAGTTAAATAAATACTGATACTTGCATGTGTTAAAATGCTATATGCAGTTGTTAAACATTACTTAGAAAAACATTTAATGATGTGGTAAAATATACAGTGCATGATAAATTAAGTGAAAGGAACAAATCCCAAAATAGGATATGTAGCATAATTGCATTACTTTTTAAAGAATGTATACAAAAAAGTTTAAAATATAAACATCAAGATATTGTGTGATGGGGGTATGGGTGATCTTTATTCCCTGGGTACTTTTCTGTATTTTCAAGCATAAATAAGTGTTGCTTGTAATTATAAAGGTCAAAATTGCTTCTGAAATGGGGGGAAAGATTTTTTTTTTACCTATAGCCTACTCAAATACCAATAATCAAAAAAAATCATTGCTTTTAAATTTCACATTTGACTCAAGAAAAAATGGTGTGGCTGTTGATTGAGGTAGAAGGAGTAGAATTACAAAATAATTTTCCCTCTTTAGGCAAAATCCATCACCCTGCAGAGAATTCTCTACTTATCCCCTGGTATGTCCCCTTTCCCTGACTCCCTATCTACAAGGAGAAGAGGGGTGGCAGTCCCTGCCCCTTAAAGAACTCACTAACATTGTTGGCCCTTCCATTCCCAAGAGCCCAATTTCCAACTATGCCTTCCCCATCTCACAGGGAACAGTCTTTTTTTAGTTCAGAGACAAAGATAGTATCTTCAGGGGGAATAAATACAAAATATACACACATGCCTCTGGCAGTTCCATGTGCCTCTTAGAGATAAACAACTATTATTCAAGGTGCAAACCTCACATATATTGGGGAGTGCTTTAATTCCACCTTCCTACTTTAATTCCTACTTTACTGAGAGCTAACTTGTCCCCTTAGCTTTCATTGCCTTTCTGTAAACTGAAATATCTACCTAAAGACTCATCCCACATGTGACAGAATACGTATGCCCTTGTTTCCCATTGGTCCTGATCTAAAGATCTTAAAGACCTGTCCCAAAGCAAAATTTAACAAAAGGCTATGTCACTTACCAAATAATTTTAGCAGAAAGGGCCTGCCTTCCCAATAGGGCACTTTGGACTATGCATATGCCTATTATACCCAATGCCAGGCACAGAAGTTCTCCTTTGGGAGTTAAGTTTTCTTATAATAGGATGATTTTTTTTTTCCTTGATTTTTTTCAACTACCTCCTTCTCTTCCTTTCCTCCTTCTAGGCACTTAGCCAATAATCAATTTCTGTAATTTTCCTAAGAGCTAGCTGTTAAGGACAGACACTTCCCATAAAATATTACTTCATATATTATCTGCTCTGGGCACAAAATACTCTTCAGATACTCGTTAGAACTACAAAACTGTCTTCAGATCTAATAGAGGTAGAATCATAATGGTGGAATTCTAGATGCTATGAAAGTTGATATGGAAGGTGTATATTTTGACCAAGAGGTTCTCTTGTACTCCCTCAAAGCATTCCTCTCTGGAAGCTTCTGAATCTGCCAATAAGCAAGAGTTCTGCTGCAGACTTGGAACCAGAAGTTCCTTGAGCTCTTTTTCCAGGGGTAGGAATACGTTTGAGTTGACCCAGCTCTTCTCTTGGTGGGCCAGCTTGTAATCAATCATGGTCATCTGTAAGACCACAAATATGCACCTAATCCGATATCCTTGAGGGAGTCTGGATGCTCCTGGATATAGTGTGAAAGCTGCATTTTCCAAAGAAACTCCAACATTGTCTAGTCTCTTGAGAAGTATAATTCTCCCATAACTTTGACTTAATCACAAGTAAACCCTATCTTTGACCAAAAGTTGAGACACTTAAATCAATCCTGGTGCTGCCACATTCTTTGTTAAACTGTCCCATCACAGACGTTGCAGGGCACCCAACGTAAGATCAACCAAACACTAGGATGTGCAGTAACCTCTGTTAAGGGAAAAGTTCAGATTAGTATTTTTTTCATTTATTCATTAAACATTCACTGACAAGAGAGTAAGACTCATCCATGAGCCTCTCCTTTAACCTATGGGATTAGTCTCTCTTCTGACTGCCAAAATCTTTTAGAATGCCTAACATTCCCACATAGATACTTCTTTAAATTTTTCATGTTATAGTCCATTTTGCATCTAAATATCTCTTGCTTCTCAGCCACTTACATCTGAAAGCCCACACGGAATATCCTCAAATGTGGCTAAAGGTGTTTTTTCCTCAGGGAAATTGTCTTGCAGGATTATGCTTTTATGAAAATAACAAGAAGAACATGAAAAACTTCTTGGCTCTGGGTGGCTAATTAGGAGCCCAGAGTCCTAGTTCTCAGGTAACATTCCAAGATACTAAATTATTCATGGATAACTTCCCCAGATTCAAGGGCTGAGCACAAGCCCCAGATGACTCCAGGAAAGCCTACAAACTGTTCACTATGCATTTGGCTTAATTAACTGAGAAAATGCATTCTACATTTGCTCAGAAAAGCTATTTTGTGAGGCAGAATTTCAATAAGTAATATGATTCATGGCCCCCACCAACGGACCTGTCATCTGCCACATTCCCACAATCCACTCCCCCTCCCCTGCCAAGCGCAGAGGGCAGGCTGTTCATGCCAGGAGCAAACTGGATGTGGAAGAACAAAATGAAAAGTAAATAAATAACCTGCAGTTTATGCACCTTCACAAATAGAAATGAAGTACCTGAGAAGCAGGGACCAAAATAACTACAGTGTTGGAGTTACACCACAGAAGGCACCCAGCCTGCAGAAAATCCACCAAGGCAGCAGACCACTGCAGTGCTGACTCCTCCCACCCCAGGCCCTTCCAGATGAGCCTCAGAGTTAGCAAGGAAGAACCACGGCTTTTCACAGAGAAGGTGATCCAGTTCTGTGGTTTGAATAGTCTTCCTGAATGTTTTCTCATTACAGCAGTCATGTCCATGGCCTCTGTTCCATTTCCACCCCGACAGGGTTTACTACAACTCCATTCTGACCCTGACTACCCAGAGGTGCACACCACAGGTTGAAGGTCATTGTTCCCCATAAGACCGCTCTTACTACAGATGCCAGCATCATGTTTTAGGTAACCCCAGGCCCCCTGCACTTTTGACTGGCTTGGATACAAAGTTCAGGGTTCCCCCTCAGTTTTGACAATTTGCTAGAGTCATCTGAAAACTTGGGGAAACACAATACTTAAAATCACAGTTTTATTAAAAAGGATACACATAAGGCAAGTTCCGGAAGAGTATTGGATGCAGAGCTTCCATGTCCTTTCCCCATGGATTCAGGCTGTGTCACCCTCCTGGGACATCAGTATGTTCACCAACCAGGAAGTGCCACTAGGCTTTGGTGTCCAGAGTTCTTATTGGGACTTTCATTAGTTTTCATTATGTAGGGATAATTGATTAAATCATTGACCATGTGATTAAAACTCAGTCCCCCGCCCTTCTCCCCTCTTTGGATGTTGGACTAGCCCAAAGTTTGAACTGTAATTGTGTGGTTGGTCTTTCTGGTGACCAGCTTCAGTCTTGAAGCTATCTAGAGGCGGACCATGAGTCACATGATTAGAGAGCCTATCATTTAAGAAATCGCAAGGGTTTTTGAAGCTCTTTGTCGGAGCTCAGGAGTCGGAGATAAAGAACAGATATAATATTGATTTACTACAGCCTCCATTATTATCTATATGATAATGATTTCTGAATTCCTATCATCTTTGATTCCCAGACCTGAATATCCAGCTCCCTTTTGGGCATCTCTTTGGCTATCTCACAGTCCTTCAAATTTCAGTATGGGTCAAACTAAATGGATTTTCCTCTTATACCGTGTATCAATCAGGGTTCAATCAGAGACACAGAACCACTAGACGTGACAGATGATAAGGTATTTATGATAGTGACCTCAGTTGATGCAGTTGTGGGAACTGGTTAAGCCATCTGCGTGAAGTTGCTGTTTTTGCACTGAGACTGAGGTCAGCAGGAAGGAAAGATGGATGTGAAGGAGGGGAGAGCCAGGGAAACTGAAATACCCAAAGATAAGCTGGAACCCACCAAGAATAAATTGAACCCACACTGGTCTCTCATTGCTTCCAAGACTCCAGTTGCATAGTGCAAGTGTCCTAGAGTAGAAACTGGCACCCTGCATCATGGAGTGACCCTCGCACCTCATCCAGGAGTCAGGCGAAAGCATGATCCAGCAAGAAGTAGAGTTGAGGCAAGCAAGGCGGCTGCACCCATGCTAACAACGGATACCTGTAGATATGTCCCAACATGAGTGAGCCGAAATAGCCACTGGTGCTCCCACACTGATCTTCCAGCATTAAAAGAATGGCCGCTGCTTCACTTCTGCTTTCCAAATCTCAAGCAGAGTAGCTCTTGGGGTCTCAAATTTAGAACTCCAGGGAAGTGGTGTCTGACAAATATAATTCCAGCTAAGCTAAACTGATTCAATGCAAACAGCATACAAACCCAAGAAAAACAATTCCCGCTGCTGTTCTCCCATGTCTTATCAACGGGCTTCCCCCTCTCCTGTAGACTTTCATTGAAGAGTCATCCTCAAATCCTCACTCACCCACATAATCTACATCCAGTCAGTCACACATTCTTTCTAGTTACCTAAATGTTGCCTCCCTTACTCCCCACTGTCACTTAGGGTTTAATTTCTGCAATAGTCTCTAAGCTGGATTCTCCATTCCATGTGCAGAAGAGATAGTCTAAAATCAATTCCAAAGCATGTAAGGGTCTTCACAATCTGGCTATTGCTTACCTTTCTGGCTCCCCTGAGCCTGCCACACTGGGCAGATTTTAATTCCTCCCTTGCTCTGTGCTCTGCTCTCAGGTCCTTGAAACGTGCTTTTCCTCTGATGGTTCAGTCTTCTCACTCCTGGCCTGGCTAATAATTCCAGCTCTTCTCTGTCAGTGATCAATAAGATGAAATTATAAAGCATTTTCCAGTGAAAAGACCAAAATGTCCTCTTCTTCACGTTCAGAAGAGAACACATTTGGCCACACACAATACATGTATATGCACACACACACACACACACATATGCACACACATACACACCTTCTAAGGCTGGGACTCTCTCGTAGTTACAGATCCTATATCCTCACTTTCTGTGGCAACAGGAGTAACAGGTCGGTTGACAGGAGAGAAAAAAGCAAAAGACAATAAATTGCTCTCCTTTAAAAGCCTAAACTGGAAAAAGTAGAGGAAAGTTGGGAAAACAAGGTGGGTATGTTTGGAGAATAATTTGGGGTTTCAAAGGGTAGAGGGAGAAAAGAACAGAGAAGATATTTTTAAGAAATGTTGCTTTCAAAGCAGTAATACGACATAGTGGTTAAGGGTACAACATAGTGATTAAGGGTCATAGTATTTGGGTTTATATCCAAATTCCATTACTTACTAGCTATGTGACCTTTGGTGATTATTTAATCTCCCTGTGGCTCAGTGTCCTTATTTATAAAACAGGGTCATTAGTCATTTCTACCTAAGAATACTATATATCATATATCGTATGTGCTTAGTAAAACTTACTCATATGACCTGTAGAAAATCCTTCTTTGGCATTTTGTCAATATGCTGCATTAAAACTTTAATTTTCAGTGATTTGTAGAAGCCAAGCTGATATTTCTGCAAATGTGGTACCACTACAAGATGGAGTCTTGATGTAAGCCTTTCAATTGCATCTCAAAGATGACCTGAGCCAGGTCTCCCACCATTATAGAATCTCACTCCCTCCTCCAAGGTCTTGGAAAGACTCATCTCACGTGGCATTTCCTATTCTGGTATCTGATCCTCACTAGAACAGACACTCCATGAGGGCAAGAACCATGTCTCTCTTACTTATCAGTGTATCCCTAGTGGATAGGAGAGTGCCTAGAACCTACTAGGTTCTCAGTATATATTTATTGAATGGAAGGAAGGAGGGAGGGAGGGAAGGAAGGAAGCAAGCAAGCAAGCCAGCCAGCTAAAAGTAGGACAAGAAATATGAAGCATCGGCAGTTACTATCCCCCAAGAATGGAAAGTAAATCTTGTTACTAAAGTGACTGAACACTGTGAAAACTGGATCTGTGAGAAAATTGTGGTGCATATCCAAGTTTTGCCAGTTTTGGGGGCAAGCCATTCACTTAGATTCTCTGAGCCCGTGTCTTCAGTTGTTAACTCACTAAAATGGAGATAATTATACTGAGATTATGCAGTGGTGAAGAGGACTAAAGAACATACATGAAAACCTCTGACTCTGCACAGATAATACATGTTTATTCATTGAGTCTAGAAGGAGATCTGACAATGTCACGCCACATCTTGATGTCGTCTAGGAGCCAATGCAGGAACTAGGCTGGCGGGGCGGGGGGTGGGGGTGTACATTAGAAGCCCATCAACAATGCCACACTGCAGTGTATGGCTATTCCCTTGACCCTTCAAGAATTGGCCAACCTCTGATACTTAGACAAGTACCAAACATGTAATACTTATTAGTAAGTAAAAGTTCCTCATCTTTGAAAATTATCTTTAGATATTTTCTTTCCATGTCATCATATGATAGTGAGCATAGAAAAGAATCAGCACAGTTTTACCATAGCTAAAGACCAAACCCAGAAAAGGGTAATAAAAATTTCATAACTATAAGTTAAATATTAAAAAGTTAATTAGTTGAAGAGAATCCTAGGATATGGTTATGACATTAACTGTGTGAAGATGTTGACTTAAGAGGACCCTCTGATAAATTTAAGACATGAAACTTAAGTATTGGGGAATATTTATAATTTGCAAGGCACTATTCACGGTTACTGAATTAAGGGACATTATCATCGGCTGGCAGGCACAACAGTTAGTACCAACCCAGAAATGATACATTTCTTGTGATTATAGCCGACAATATATGTTTAACATACTCTTAATTATATCACAGGATTATAGCCCTTGGGATGTTGTCATGGAAATTTTGTGAGGTCTTTTCATTCTCAGTGACTTCTACATGTGCTGTTTTATTTTTTTAAATCAAGAAAGGCCATAGTTTTCTCTTCCCTCTGGCTATCTTACCCTGGGTTCCCTTTTATCATTAGTATTTTCCCGGAATACATACTTAATAACTTCCTCAGCGCAGACTGAGAACTACGTAATTTGGTTTTTTCCTAATATTACCCCTAAAGCAACCAAAATTATCAGCAATGAAGTTAGTCACAGCTCAATTAGTCTTTTGGGTGTTACTATACACAATCTGTCAAAATAAAGTCTCTAACAACCATTGACGAGGAATATTGATCGACAGACTAATACAAACACTTTGGCAAATTGTAAATATTTACTTAATTATACTAACAGACTAAAATCTAGCCTCTCTTTGTTAATATTGTTAATTAACTTTCAGGTTTACACCATGCTTTGCATGGGCTTTCAGCTTCCTTGGGATGGGTAGAAACTGTGCATTGAGCATGTGCTCAACACAGTCTTGCTTGTCTCTGTAGCAGAGGCAATCTCCTTCCCCTTCCTGCCCCTTTTTACCCCGTTGGATCTCTGGCAGTTTACCTCAGTCCAGGAATCTGTTCCACTCTGGGGAAGGCTCCAGAAGGAGGAAAAATCACTCCCCTGACCCTCTCCTTCAGAATTTTGAGGGAAGTACATGCCTGTGATGTTGGCACAAAGAATGTGCATTCTGCTCCACAGGCAGCGAGAACTGCCAGAGAAAGGAGAGAAAACTCTGCTGTTCTCAGGGTATGAGGGGGCTTTGCGAGGCACTCTCTCTGGAGTCCCAGCTCTGGGAGCCCGGGGCTGCTGCTCCAGGACAACCATAGTGTTAATGCTAGACATTACCATCTGGGCTCCCTATCTGTGTACCAGGCACTTTGCAAGACAACTCACATATTTTGTCAGTTTAATAGTGTCAACAACCCTATGAGGGAGGTGCTATTATTAGGCCTACTTTACAGATGCATAAACTATGTCAAAGAGAGCCCAAGGAATTTAATGGGAGAGACATTTCAGGGTCTCCTGGTCTCCAAGTCTCTGCTTTTATTCACTAGACCATGTTGAGTTCCTATTTAATACTAAATATGAAACTGAAATAAATCCTTATGTGCCAAGTCACTCATTCCTTAGACAACACGTGTTCTGTGCCCCTTTGTAAGGCCAGTTGCTCCCCGGCACAGAGGATTCCATTTCCTCTCACCATTTGAGGATGTGACTCGACATCCTCCCTCGTCTCTCTTCTGCATCATCAAATTATCCCTCTTTACCAGATCATTCCCATCAACACAAATATGCTGTTCTCCCTTCCATCTTCAAACAGTCATTTCTTGGGGCATTCAGGTGGCTCAGTCGGCTAAGCATCTGCCTCTTGGTTTTGGCTCAGGTCAGGATCTCAGGGTCGTGGGATCGAGCCCCACATTGCGCTCTTCATTCAGTGGAGAGTCTGTTTGAGGATTCTCTCCCTCTCCTACTGCCCATCCCCCTGCCTCTCTAAAATAAATATTTTTTTTAATAATCATTTCTTGACTCTATATTCCCCTCTACCTACCACACCATTTCTCTGTTCTCCTATGGAGCAAAACTCACCAAATGAATTGCATATTCTCACTGGCATTCAGTAATCCAAGTGCTCTGTATTCCTTCTATATTCTCTACCATAATGTGAGGTTTAAAATTAGGAAGATAGCTTTAGCTTTTACCTCGGGCCATTTCTACAAGCGAATTGAGCATTAAACCATAGTTTTCATTTCAAATGTAGTTCATTTTTTCCCCCATTAAGTTGGAATTCAGTAAAAATACATGAATTCAGCCTTAGAATGGACAGCAGAATTGTTTGGCTTGCTTGACCACCCTCTGCCATTTTGCCAACATTGCCAACATTGTATGACACCAGAGTTAGCATTATGGAGTGATCAGTGGAAATCTGTTTGCCACAACTGAGAAAAAGCACTTAAAGGAAGCTCCCTCCCAGCGATGTCTGAGAAGTGTTCTCTCTCTACAGAGAAAAACTGTTTGATGCAGTGCTTTGCTATAAAGTTGATGTACAAAGCATTTTCTGTAAATAAAATTATGTTTTAAGCATAGTTGGGGAGCTTATTATATAAAAAAACAAATGAAACAGAATGAGCAAAAAGAACATAGAGGTGCAAAGGAGCATTATGTGAATTATTGCAGATTCCTTTGTAATCCAGAGAATGGTTTTGTAATGAAAGCATTTATCTTCTGTGCAGCTCTAACTGTTGACATATCACATGTGCTTTACTAACCGCCCCCCTACATAGAAAGGGCAGCATTATTTGTTACTCTGTATTTTGTAGGTGTTTTTATATTACGTAATTCATTTGAAATTCTGCAGTGAGCATATATTTGGTAGTTTGTGTCTCTCAAATGGATTTTAAAAGTAGTTTTAAATGACTCTCATGAAAAATAGTGCCCAGAAAGCAACATCATAAGGTAATTCCAATATGGTTATTTACATAAACTTGAGTCCCAGCTGTTTATACAGTGTTCTCCGAGAAGAGGTTGGGAAGTAGGGACTGAGAAAAAAAACTCTCTAAATGAGACTCAATGTGAAGTTATTGCATAAATATAAACTGTTGTGGGAAGGAAGAAAGAGTGGGGATGAAAGAAGGAATAGAAGAAGGTAGGGGTAGAGGAGGAGGGGAAAAGGGAAGGGAGGGAGGAAAAGCGAGCCCTTTACTAGAATAAGGATCATGTCACCATTAGTACAGGACTGCCACATCAGTGAAAGAGGCAAGTCTGGGACCAAACGGCTAAATAAGAAGTAGCTGCTTTTTCAACAGCTAACAAAGTATTAAGTAATATTCTTAGCTTTGGATATAAAGAACGTGTATTTGGATATATCTCTCTATCTATATAGATATAGATACTACATTCTTGCAAAATAGACTGAGATCCATGTTCAAAATTCCTGCAAATCAATAGGAAAGGAAAATTCAATTAAATGGACAAAAGCTGGGGCGCCTGGGTGGCTCAGCGGGTTAAAGCCTCTGCCTTCGGCTCAGGTCATGATCCCAGAGTCCTGGGATCGAGCCCCGCATCGGGCTCTCTGCTCAGCGGGGAGCCTGCTTCCTCCTCTATCTCTGCCTGCCTCTCTGCCTACTTGTGATCTCTGTCTGTCAAATAAATAAATAAAATATTTAAAAAAAAAAAATAAAAAAATAAATGGACAAAAGCTTCAAGAGCCACTTCTCACAAGTGGATATGCAAATGGCCAAAAACTAATGGGACTCAATGCCCTTACATATGAGGGAAGTCCAAATTAATACCACCATGAAATAGCAAAACATACCCAACAGAATGACAAAAGAATTAAAGCCACCGTGCACCACCTGGAACTCTCGTCTAGTGCTGGTGGCAGTATAACTCAGAGCCACTTTTGAAAATTGTTGGCATTATCTACTGAAGCCAGACATCTGTATATCAGATGGCCCAGCATTCCCACTGCTCTGAATACAGTCAATGGCATGAATGTGGGCACCAAATATATGTACAGGAAATTTCTTAGCACAATTCGTAGCGGCCCAAAATGCAATAGAGCCGTAAATTAGGATATGTTTAAGCATAGCGTAGTACACACAGTAATGGGAACAAATTCACTAGTGCTGTATAAACAACAGGGATGAATCTCAGAAACAAAGCCCTGAGAAACTAAGCCAGACCAGGAAGAATCAATGTATATGATTCCATTTATGTGAAGTTGAAAACCAGAAGAAACTCTAATGAGAAATCTCAGATTGAGGGCTGCCTTTAAGGAAGATGAATGAAAAGGAGTTTAAGGGAGCTAATGGGGTACTGGTTATCATCCATTTTTTAAAATTTTATTTTATTTTTTCAGTGTTCCAAGATTCATTGTTTAGGCACCCCACCCAGTGCTCCATGCAATACGTGCCCTCCACAATACCCACCACCAGGCTCACCATTTTTGTTTTTTTAATCTGGGGGCTAGTTACATGAATCTGTTTCTGTTGAGAAAGTTCATCAAGCTGGGCACTTAGGACTTGAACATTTTCTCTGTGTGTTTTCAGCTAAAAAGTCAATTATAAAATGGAGAACAGTGGAGAGACGACTGCACAGGTTTTGGTTCACTGTTGTACTCTGCCTTCTGTCCCGTGACATAAACAGGTCCACCTCTGCCTGCCTCCTGACCCTTCCCTGACACCCCTCCCCATGGAAGGACTACACTCCCTGTCCCCTTTAGATGGCAGGTCCGGCCTTGCTCAGAACTCAGCCTGACCTTACAGCATGTCCTTTAAGAGAGAAGCCCCCTCACCAGCTCACCGTTGTTTAAATCCCACTCCTGCCACTTGGAACTTATTTGACCACAAACAAGGGATTTAAAGCAAGGCCTCAGTTTCCTCATCTGGAAAGCAGAATTAATACCACACAGGTTTATTTTCAGAATCAGCTAAGTGAGTTGAATCCGAGCAATGCCTGGTTTATAGTGAGCACTTGATAAATGCAAGTTAGTGTTATTATTGGAGCCGCAGACAGGATCTAGATCATGCAGGCTATTCAGGCCTTGATAATAGTCACATCTGATGCAGATTATGTGTCAAAAACACAAAATATAAACCCAAAGTAAGAGACCAACATAAGGAAGATAGTAAAGGGGATGACTATGCCACTCTGTGCTTAGGACTCAGGAAATAGGGAGGAACTTGGGTACCTTAATAGGGAAGAGCTTTGAATGACCTTCACTGGTGCTGTTGCTTTGCCAAACCCAGGATGATATACAACTTTGGCCTTATCTGGGATACTGGCCATCATCTGGCTTCCCATGAAGCTCTCCCATCCTCAACCTCTCGGCTCAGATATGACCATTATTTTCTAGTGGTGTCCCTGAATGGGAAACAAGTCTTAGAAGGAGTGACTGTATGGAAAGTAGGGAGGAGGCAAGGCCCTATCTTCCAAGAATGGAGCAAAGGTCATTGAGAAGAGTGGGAAGATGTTAAAGAAAATAGAAGGCTCTAAAATCCTCAAATCTTGCCTTTCAAAGAAGTTACTGACAGAATCCAACACATATAGATATATAGCATAGTGCTTAATAAATACATGGGAGTCAAATCTTCATACAGATCTAATAATTCTCAAATATGCAAATGGAGATTTTTCCAGGACTCCTAATGAGAGAGACCTAGCAAGTCGAGGACTAACACAGCTTGGAAGCACATAAATGTATTTCAGGCTCAGATTAACAAAACAATACTACCTTTTTTGGCCATAGGTAAAATAATCTTATTTTTCCAATGGCTAGCAATTATTATATCTTCAGTACAATAATATTTGATATTTTTGTAAACTTTAAAATTAGGAAACACTATGTATTGAGAAAGTTGGAGCCAAGCACTGAGCTAGATATTTTACATATGACCTCATTTTATCTTCTTCAAGATAAAATAGCTTAGTGTTATTTTATCGCTATAATATCCCAGTGTTATTCACGAGAGCCCATTGTTAAATTTCCAGGAAATTTGTGACCTAGTTCTGCTGGTAACTTGAAACCATGATAGGAGTATTTACTTATTAGAATTTGGCAAATGCCACAAATCAGCCTTCCTTCCCTGGAACCCAATATTACGCATTTACTAGCACACCATTGCCCCGATGATCCTCATCTTAAAAATAAGGAAACTCAGGCTTCTACAGGTCACCTGTCCTTCCCAAAGTTATCCATCTACCACTGTAAAGTCAGATAGATCTCCAACTTAAAAGCCCATGCTTTATCCCTCAAGTATTAATTTATAATTTGAAGTCATCACTATTGATCCACTTCATTAGAGATATAATTTGAGTTTAATTGAAAAAGCAAAACTGCTATTTAACAAATCATTTTCTTAATTTGTTATCAAATGGCACAGCTGAGGGAAACTTGATTAATTACATTTTCATTAATTTTGTTAAGCCGGTCTGATGACAGTGACTGCATACTTTGGCCCCAGAAGCAAAACCACTTAGGATGCAGGACTTGCTCAGAAGGAGGTGGCTCCCATCTAATGAGAACAAAGCAGTTCCTTGGTGGTAATCATATTGTTTATTCAATAGTAGGAGACCAGTAACCTCAGAGTGATAATTTCTTACTGTGAAGGACAACTGTGGAAGGCAGAACTGTGAAATCAGTGACATCAAACCCTAGTGTTTAGGAAATAAAATAAAATCCTAGGACAGTGATTTCTAACCCTGGCTGCATATTTAAGTGTAACATTTAACAATGTTGGGGATTCACCCAAGACCGATATAATCAGAATTTCAGCAGATGGGACCTGGGCATGGAACCTGGGCATTGGTGGGTCTTGTTTTGGTTTGAGGTTTTTTTTTTCCTCCAGTCTTTTGGGGGCTTGTTTACCCTAGACCAACTCTTATCAAGGACTTGGTTTTGTTTTGGTTTTTCCCCCTCTTTTTACCTTGTCCCACAATACTGTTTGTCAATAGTTGGGTCCCCCTCCCTATCAACTCAGGTATAAAATGTCCAGCAGGCCCCAACCTGCGCTCCAACTTCTAACTATAGAGTCTATGCTCTCTTTGCCAACAGACCCTATCCTCTCCCACAGAGCTCAGAACTGTAGTGTCCCTTGCTTACTTTCCTTCCACTTCTAGAATAAGCAGATTGTACATCATATGTGATTAAAATCTCATTTATTCTCACCCACTTATGATTAATTACTTAGTCTTACACTCTTCATACATTCACTCTTTCATTCTTGTTCTATCCAGCAGTGATGCAGTACATCTTTTGAGTCATAAATCTTAGTCCTACATCTATTTCTACCTCTGTCCTCCAGTAGCTATGTGAAAATGGACATATGCTTGATTTTCCAAGCCTCAGTGTCCTTTCCTGCAACATGTGAATGACAGTGTCTCACTTGTACTTGACTTACAAAAACTAAGTGCAATGTTATATACAAAGTACCTATACGCAAAGTCTTGGCACATAACATTATACTCATCAATATAGTGACATCATCAACTGATTCTTTCAACAGATGTTTTGAACATCGCTTATGTGCATGGCATTATACAATCCAGTACTGGGGGGAAAAAAAAAACAAAACAAATGTGAATATGTTAAGGACCTTCCCTTAAAAAGTCTGTAATCTGGTAAGACTAATAATCTAAGAGTCTAATAAAACTAAATGAACCCACAAGTTACAGCAATAGAAGAAGTACACACTTCCATAAATAAGGCACAGGGACAAGGAGAGATTTTATGGTTTTTAATAGAGACTGGGATGGAGAAGAAAAAATTTCACTTAGTCCTTTGAACCTGCAGATGCTGACGCTTTCAGCACTGAGGTTATTCAGGCCCAGTTGCTTTCCTTCTTCAAATCTTATCTCTTCATATCTTCTGCCCATTTTTTGACATGATTATCTGTTTTGCATGTGTTGAGTTTGAGAAGTTCTTTATAGATCCTGGATATCAACCTTTTGTCTGTACTGTCATTTGCAAATATCTTCTCCCATTCCGTGGGTTGCCTCTTTGTTTTGTTGACTGTTTCCTTTGCTGTGCAGAAGCTTTTGATCTTGATGAAGTCCCAAAAGTTCATTTTCGCTTTTGTTTCC